>JAEQBH010008620.1:0-124103 GCA_016808115.1 Tetrastigma voinierianum
ATTAATAGTAAATTTCGTTTTCGATAAGTTATGTATTTGACTAGAAACAGTCAAATGAATAGTAATTTTTGAAAAACGAGCCTCAAACATCGAAAATGTTAAAAATAATGTATTGAGTCTAAAGAAACTGAAACGGATTAAAACATACCCGCTATAATTTTTAAGTGTCCACATTTATGACGAAAAACCCTTTACGAAATAGTTTCAAATTATTCCTGTAACCCTAGATTTTTCAAAGCATGTTCATGATAGGAAATAAGTTTAATTAGAGTATTTCATGGTCAATTTATGATCGACGATCATGGAATATTTTCTGAGATTTTATCAAGATAGGGGTATTATTTTCAAGGAGGGCATGTAAGTAATTTAAATTATAAGCTTCAATCTAAGTAAAGGTGCAAGAACCAATAGAATGGTGTCATGTAAGTTTGGTGATCCATGTGATTAAAAATGGACCTATGAGAACTTTCCATAAATTTTGATATTTATCATAAATTAGTTAACTTAACTATGATTAGTGGATGAGCTCAAGTTAACTAAAGTCAAACTTAACTGTTAGTTAAAGCACTAAAGTTAAAGGATATTTGCAAGAAGAAACCATAAGAGTTAGTTGCTTCCCACTATGGTCTGCTAGTAGACTTATGGAGCATAAAGTGGAATTAGTTGCTTTTGGACTATATGGTTACATATAGACCAATGAGAATGCAAGGATGCTAAACAATGGCATGGGGTTAATTTAAGGATGATTTGAGGGCAAATTAGGCATGAAAAATGATCATTTAAGTGCATTGGACTTGTCTTTGGGTGTGCATATGGGTGAGACAAGTTTGAAAGGCAAAAGTGGAGAAAAAAAGGAAAGCATACAAGGGAGAAAATTCTCCAACCCCTGTCCAAGTTTTTCAAGTGATTCTCATGCCATTTCAAGTCCATTTCAAGAGTTCATTGTTGACCATTTTCTTTATATAGATCAAATTTCTTCTACTGTTACCAAAGGACTATTATCTAATCCCCAGTAAAGGCATCAAAAACTTGTTGACCAAAATAGAACATGTATGCTCATAATAAAAATGATTTGTCATTGAATTCATTGAAGATTTAGTTTGGTCAAAATGCTGCAAGTGCACAATACACAAGTAATGTAAAAGTTTTACCTATAACCAGATATTCCCATAGATCAAAAGAATTTAAAGTTCAACTACTCTAACTACTCAAGTTCTATATTTGATTCAACTCCATTTCATATAATTTTCAGTAACCTATGTAACACCCCAAAATATACCCTAGTCATTTTCAACGTGTTTAGGGTATTTTGTAGGTATAATTTGAATTTTTCATAATTTAAATTCAAAACGTGAGAAAATTTAAACACATGGTTTGTACAAGATACAAGGGTAAAGTGAATTATCAAAACATGATATAAAAGTCATAAGATAATAAGATTATATGCCAAAGTATAAATATGAGAGTTGTAGTGCAAATATAGGAAGTATGTGGGCTTTAGCACATTTTGGGAGAAACTTAAGTCAAAAGAATGCATTTTGTGGCCAAACAAGGCCTTATGAAGAATAAGTGACTTAAGACCAAATTGGTCTCTCATTTTGGAGAGAACAAACGTATTTTAAGAAGAAAGGAGAGAGAAGAAGAAAAGAAGAAAGGTATGGAAACTATGTATGGATACTAGGGGTTTGCATGGATTATTATGGTTTTATATGGATGTACGGATATTAGTTTGTTCCATTTCTAGGGTTTAGTTAAGAATTCATCCTAACCCTAGATTTGTTGAAAGTTGGGTTGGTAAAACCCTAGTTTGTATAAGATGAGTATGGATTGTATGGATTCTTGGTTTATGGTGTATGGAGACATGCTCAAGTGTTGGGAAGCAACCTAACTTACAAGTATTTGAGTCGGCTTGGAAAACCCTAATTAATCTCTATGGTTGGTTTTGCCGGGTTGAACCCACTGTAGAGATTTTTTTCTGGAGTATGAGCAGTCTTTAGTTTTTGCTGGTTTTCTAGAAAAAAATGGATGAAATCATGAAAATATGGGCACCATGGTGTCCTAAGTCATGCTTAGGGAACCCCACGCAGCAGTGTAGGTCCATGCCACAGCGTGGCATGGCTACGTCGCCGCGTGACTGAGAGAGAGGCTTTAGGCAGCCTCGGGCACACTGCAGTGTAGTAGTGCTACGCCACGGCGAAGGTCTACGCTACAAAATGCAGTAGCGGCGCCATGGTATGCAGCCTATTGTTCACAGTATGGAAATTTTTGTGTTTTTGTTTTGTTTTGTTTTTCCGTTGCTCGAGGACTCGTTTATCGACTAACGAGGACCCTATAAGCGCATGAAGTAATTCATACATGTTTGTAAGGTAAAATAAAGGAAAAATTAGACCGTACCTCGTCGCTTCGTCGAGGCGAGTCTATTGTTGGTAAACTTAATGCCCTTTGATAAGATAGTAAGTTCCTAAACACATATAATTATAGGATTGCCTAAAACCGATATGAATGTGACACAAGACCTCTCATACGTGGCAGGCACGCATAGTGTTCTTGCACTTCTCGATTAGTGCGACAACACTCTCCGACCGTGCTTCACATTACTTAGTGCTTCTAAGATTTCCTAATTAGTGCTTCTACATTCTCTGCCAGGCTATGGTTAATTCCAAGACTGCACTACACCTTCGTGGCACTTATCAGGTCATCCTACTTATTCCTTTATTATCGGTCTAGTGAAGAACAATATACAGCTTATATATATATATATATATATATATATATATATATATATATATATATATATATATATATATATATATATATATAATACAAAGAGTCTTCAACTCCCCAGATGTTCGGTTTTTCCGCCACCCTCGCTTTCCTCAATGTTTCTATTTACAGCCCAGGTCGGGCCCTCCTAAATTTCAAAGCATCAGGATCCCAAAACTGCCCAGATTAGATTTAACTCGCAGAACCCGAAAGTGTTGTCGCATAGAGTTTTAATTCCTTTGTTTCAGCTTCTCATTTGAGCATGCAAAGATTCTCGTCGTGTGACGGTATTTTGTTTCTTTTCATCATGACCTACGTCACGACAAAGCTCTCCGTCACACAAACTGGCCTTTGGCTCTTAACACTTCATCCCATGTCTGTTTGCCTGCCTATTCTATGTCGCGACACTCGGGCAGATGGATACTAGAACATTTATGCACATCACAATTGTGTTGGCGACATTGTTTACGCATGTACCTTCCAAATCGTGTCACGACCCGCTTTTATGTCGCGTACGCATTTATCGTTCGTCATGAACAATGTTTCTTATATTGTCAGCATTCTTTTCGCGACCAAGAAAATATGTCGTGACAGAGTCTTGTCTCCACTTAACTTGATTTATTGTTGCAACTTCATTTTAATGTTGCGACATAGTCTATTAGTGTAGTAGATGTCTTCTGTCACGACCAAGTTTTTATGTCGCGACAAGACGTTTTCTTCAAATTTCATCTGTGTCGCGACTCGCTTCGTTATGTCGCGACAAGACTTCTCTTCCTTGTGTTGGAATCTTTGTCGTGATATGGAAAAGTTTGTCGCGACCTTGTTTTTCTATGTTCAACTTATTTCTATGTCGCGACCTTAATATCCCTATCGTGACAACAAAACTTCCCTTCAGCTTGAAGTATGTAGCAACATTGAACTCTTTTGTTGCAACCAAGTCAGTTCATTAAGTCAAGATCACTGTCAGGCGACTCTGTTTCTCCGTCAGACTGTAAACCATGTATTTCAGTTGTCATTAACACTCACATCTTGTCGTGACAAGACTTCTTCTTATAGTGTCTCAAGCCTTCCAAGTTGTAATAATCAGTGTCGCGATAGGAGAAATTTTTGTCTTAGTTGATTTGTCACATTCTTCTCATGTTCTATCGTAGCACGCTGTATTTTGTCACGACATAGCTCTTCTTCTATACTCAGTCCTTTGTGTTGCGACAGAAGAAATACTGTCGTGACATTTTTCCTGTAAGCCATCTTCGCTTGACGCTTCAGGGTGACACACAAAACTCATTCCGACATAGACCATTCGCAATTGCTATTTTTCTCTCTTCTTTCTGCTGGATTTTTTTCTCCTTTTGAATTAAACCCGTGAAAACACAAAGTTGGTGAATAATCCATAATTTGGCATTAAATGATTCGAATATACTAAAAATAAGCTGTAAAATGGATTAAAAAATATTTAAGTTTACACTCCATCAAATTTCTAAACTTAAAGTTTTACTATCCCCAAGCAAAGAAAAGAAAATTTGTTTGTCCTCAAAGAATTCTTAGCTTTATTTTTAGGACATTCTTTCCGCTTACATCGCAATCCTTTTAATCGCCTCGAATTGAAACCAGTTAGTCAGTACTGGTTTCAAATTTAGTTTTCAATTCGTACTTAGAAAATTTTCACCATTATCACAAACAAAATTAATGATTTCGAAATGTAAACAATTCCAACTAATTCATCCCGATATGGAGTGTGTGACGGTCTTCTTTCCTTTCTCCTAAGCAAATGAATAATCTTCGGGTCTGTCATGTTACTATATCATTTTAAGTCCCATATGTTTGTTAAATTAGTTCCACTAATGTAGGTGCAAATACAACTCTTCAAGATCAATTAGGTCTTTAGGCTTGTGCTTGCCAGTTATCAGTGGATAATTGAGAATTTAGGCTAAAAGTTACCCAGCCCAACCTTCACTTTTTTTGCATCTTTGTCTTGGTCTCATCCCTTTCTTTTCTAATGATGTTAGAAAGAAATTTTCCCCCAAACTGGTCTCCTGATGTCCATACGCATACTCTCATCTTGGTAATTTTATTTACCATCGTTATTCTAATCAAGTCATCCTTGATAGAAGCCCTTTTTCTTTCTTCTCACTTGCCAACGATTTTTAGAATAAAGTGTAATGTTTTGTCTTTTAGGCTTTCTACCACTCTTAGAGAACTTTGGGTTAGCAACTCTCATACCAGTTGGTGCCAGGTACTAGGTATTGAAACACCCCCAGAACTTAATTCATTCAAGAGAGGAAGGCCACAAGACAAAAATTGATTCCAATTTGACAATGTACAATCTTTGACTTCTTTTGAATTTCTTTTCTTCCTTCATTTGTTTTTCTTCTTCCATCCTTCATTCTGTTTTCCTTCAAATCAAAATAATATTCCCTAATCTTGTCCTTTCGTATTTTGAAGTTCTTTCTAAAATCAAGTAATAAAGGGTTCTTACCGTAGATTAGAATAAAGGAAGGGTTTGAGGTTCTAATTGCTGGTTCAATGAAGAAATCAGGCAATTTGACTCAATTTCTGAATCCAGGAGGTATGCTTGTGCAGGTTATGAGGTAGTGGCTGAGTATGTCAATCTTCCAAGATACCATATCACCCTGTTACAGGTATTGCTCTAGGATTTCCTGCTCGATCAATCTAACAAGTTCTAGGACATTGACTATTTGACCGTGAATGAACCTTAAGATGTCTCTAATTTTTCAATTTATTAAGGACTCACTTCACTTTACGTGTAGTGTTTTCCATAATTTTTACTAACGTTACTATTTACACAACAGCCTAAAAGTCTTATTCAGGTTTCCATCGAGAACATCTTCCTAAATCCGATCATTCAACCTCATCTCAAGCAAACCTAAACTTCCTTTTTTCTCACCGGGGATTAGCCTACCACAATGCATCTAAGTAAAGAAATCATTTTGATTATGCATTCAAACACAACAATACAACACAACTACAATTGTTCTCAAGTCATTTCACCCAAACATGTCGCAAAGAAATAAACAATATTATCCAGGTAGTTGATTTCTTCTTTATTCAACCAAGCAGATGACAAACATTGAAGCAAAGACAATTAATTAAAACACGTCAATAAAAAATAAAAACACAAAAGAACACAAATTTTTGCATAAATGTTTATTTTATTCAGAAGAATGGGCTTCGAATACAAAGAGTATGAGGAATGATTACAAATTTAGTTTGGGGAGGAAATAGAGTACAGGGGTTTATCTTCTTCTTTTGTAGGATTTGGAAGTTTTAGGTTTGGAGGTTCAAGGTTAAAGGTAGCTAAAGATTGAGGAACTTGGGAATGGAGATGTCCGTTTTCTTTGCTAGTGGTTCTTCTCTCTGAAAGAGGCAGTACTCATTTGTATACTCCACTAAAAATCAACATCTTGCCTATGAGCCAGATTGTTCACAGATCCTTCAAGTTCATTGATCACATTGTGTATGTTCACTAAATTTGAATTCACCTAGTCCAAACTATCATTCCACAATTCTGCCTCTATAGTTATTATCCATCTCTAGTCTCTTCTTGTCTCTCTTCTCCATGATCTTTCCAAATCCTCAACTATTCTTTGTAAAGATATTTCAACTCTACCTTTTAATACAAGATGTTGGCTTCCATCTTCTGCTCATAAAATGGCACTTCTCCCAATTGAGTACAAGGTCGGGTCTCCCTCGCATTTGATCAACACCCCACCTCACCTCCAGACAAGTATCAAATAAACTACCCAAGACCGAAAAATCATCCATGAATACCTCAATTGTTTTTTCAACCATATCGGAGAATATGGCCATCATACAATGCTGGAATGTGCCCTAAGGCATTACATGTGCCCTTAAAGTGAGACATCCGCCTTAATCCGAATGTACCATATGTGACATGTGAATGTTGTCTTCCTCCGATCTTTAGGGGCAGGTTATAATCGATTTTGCAGTTCTGAAATTGTCCATCCAAAAGCACAAAGTATTCTTGACCCAGTTGACTAACTAACATGCTACATCCAAACCTGAATGGAAATGATCTTTTCGAGCAAATTTTTATTCAGCCGATAATCACTAAAATTCTCCACCAGACTGCTCTGTAATATATATTATTCTGCTTCCATGACTACTATTCCTCCTTTAGGTACTACTTGTACGGACTTCACCCATGCAACTATTACTGAATAGGATAAATGACCCCAGATCTGTTTTCACTCTTCTTTACCTCCTTATGACTAATTTTCATAGCTGGATTCAATCTCCTTCTATATTCAATCAGGTTACTTATGACCATCTTCCAACAAAATTTGATGATGCACATGGTACATCCCTTTTAAATCCCGCTTTGAGACCATCCGAGCGCATTTGATGACTGAAGACCTTAATGAACTTGGCCTTCCTCAGTTTCATCAAAGGACGCTGAATGATCACTGCATGAGGCTCGCCCCAAGATGCACATCAAAATTTGCCAGGTAATGGCTTTGTTCCACCCAGGTGGTTATTGAACATGGTAATCATGCCAGTATTTTCACCTAGCAATTCAAAATATGTCCTTCTATCAGTCCGGCTGAATCCATCCATTTTACACTCCTCCGCCTCGCCCGCATTCTCGAAATCACCCGCACTAGCCAGCCCCAGTGACCAATGAGACCACTTCATGGGACACAATAGCCCCCACTGGGCTCTGGTCATGAAGATGTGAGTCACCTCTCTGTCTGATGTCTCACGCCTTCAAACACATTGAACTCCCACTCATCTCTCCTACACTCCCTCACCTTAGCTCTCCTCTCGCAACGCCAATCATTGCTTCTACAAGAAATGGTCTACCCAAGATTATGGGTATTTTTATCTTCTTCCATATCAAAACAATAAACTGGTCAGAAGATAAACTGTCCACCTCAACAAGACATCTTCATCACCCCTCTGACAGTTTTAAGGACCAATACCTAGCTAGAAAGGATCAGAGTCGTGACGAGCTTCACCTAACCCCAAACGTTAAATACACGGGGCATTAGATTACGCGCCAAATCACATAAGCTTCTCAAAGATACGTTGACGCAAAAGGATCAGAAACTCCGTCTCGTCTTAGGCTCATGGGTACTCTTCCTCCAAGAGGCTGGTACCGTACTCCTCGCTTAGCACTGAATCCACATTTTCTTCAGACAAGATGTCCTTTCATAAAATTATATACACTGGCATTTGTCTACACAAGAAACGGAATATTGATGTGCGCTTTAAATACTTCCAGAACTTTATGAACTCGTTTATTCAAATTATACTTCTTGCATCGATGAATTGTGGCTATGGGTTGTGGGCAATCCTTTGCTTCAGTTTTGTCTCCTTACAAAATGCTTTCTCTTGTGGTTGTTCCCTTCAGATATCACTCGATCAATGATGACTTTCTCAGTTTCACCCGCTACTAGCTGCCCTCAGATCTCCAATTCTTACCACTTCACGGATCAGCTTTAATGCTCATTCCTTCTTCTCTGCTCACTTATGAGTTGCTCGTAAGAACCCCACGTCATTAATAGATTGGTCATTTAGCCCATCCGCACCTCTAAATTTCAACTGTGCGTTTGGATTGCTTCAACTGAGGGCTTCAGAAGTCGAGCATTCGCCTTATCCCATCTCATAAAGGCGATGTGAGGTGAGCATTTGTGCAAGGGCATGTTCCAAGTCCACCTTTTCTCTCGAAGGTGGTTTGCTCACTGGGTGCGGCATGTTGTTCCGATTGTTCCTCCATCCATAACCCCGACCGGTTTCGACTATTCCGATTATTACGCCTACCCGTCTCGATTTGCTCTTGATATTTGTTACCCCCATACGACCCCGCTGGCCGACTTAATTAAACCTTTGACACATACTGGTCCGTCTACTGCTTTGCTTCATTGACATTCTGTGCTACTATGTCATCTTCCACAGACTCACACAACTCCCATGGCTATCTGGCATGCTCATGCACTCATTGTCAGTAAGTCACAACATGAGTAAATCAAATTGCTAAGGACCTCGTTATCTGTGCCGCCTATGGCCTTTACTGGTGTAATCTTTTCTCTAGGCCACTGATTGGTATTAGTAGTAGCATCTTCCAAGATTTCATATGCTTGGTCCGTGGTCTTCTTCATTAACGACCCTCTTGCCGAGGCATCAATCAACGTTTCAGCTTGCATTCCTCGCATTCATTATAAAGTACGGACCTGCATCCATCTAGTCAATCTATGATGTGGCATCAACAACTGCGGAAATCTATCCCATGCTTCGCCAAAGTTCTCTCCTTTCTAGTTGTCCAAAAGTATTTTCGATCTCTTTGCACCAATTTCAGTAATTTTTGCAGCTGAAGTTATCCTCGTCAAGAACTTCAGACCAAGTCGCTCCATAAAGTAATGGAATCCGGCGGTTGGATCAAGCCAACCAATGTTTTACTCTATCACCCAGCGAGAGCAAACAATCTCAACCCAGTGCTCTTCGCTGACTGACTTCGAAAGTCAGTCTAATGCATATTTGGATTTTCATCAAAATCCATGGAACAAGATGTCTCAAGACCGTAGGTTACCGACTTTAATCCTCAAGTTGTTTGCCCAACAAAGGGTCTTCTCGACAGCCGTCTCAACAACTCAGAAGCAAGAGGGACAAACTCCTTCTAGCAACATGAATGGACTATCCGGTCGATAAACGCTCCTGGTGCATGATTCACATGGTTCCCATCGGGCGTCCCTTTCAGGCTCGCTTCGCTTCACGGCCAAGATTGTGCTCTTTCATTGTTCGCATGATTGTTAGATTTCTGCTTCAGGCTGCTTCTTAGTTCTCGCATCAAAGCAGGCGATCTTTCGTGCCTGTGGATCAAACGAATGTAAGCCAAATTAACCTCAGGTTCTTGACGTGCACCACTATAACCTCGACTCAATCACACACCAAACGTAGTTATCAAATTACCAAGACTTGTAAAACAAAATAAAACAAAAATCCGCACAATATCTAATTGCCTTGTTATCAATATCAATACTAAACTCTTCCCGCGAACGCCAAAACTTACAGGCTTAAAACGTGATGTGTATGTACGTGAACGCCTATATGTGCGCAAGCACGCCGCATCGGCAATACAGAAATGGCACTGATATCATCCACTGGGAAAAGTGCTGATTACTAAGTTTAGACTTTGAATATTATCCTAAGTAAACTCTTGAGTGACAAATTAACTAATGAGTGCAATTAACTAATCCAATTTATCTTAGTAATTTACTAAGTAAAATGAGACTGTGTGGCATGCCTCCCCTACCACTCTTAATGGATTACTACCAGAAGATTTACTATTCGGGCCTTTATTCATGACTCATTGATGACGAGGTGATCGTTTCACAAGATACCCCTCTTCAGGTGTATCCGCCTATCTCTTCACTAGCAGGTCGGTATATCTCTACCCTAACCCACACCGGGGAATGCTTAAATGTGCAAACCTTAATCGCCACCCTCAATCCGATATTCTATAAAAATGAGTCGACCAAGGGTCGCCGATTCAGATTGGCGTCCTCATCTCTCGATCTCTGACACCCAAAGAAAATCATGCCCATGCTAGCTCTACACCACTTGTATATAACCGCACATGCAGCGACATATCAACAAGTCATAAATAACTCGAATAATATAAAAGCCAAATCTTTAATCCATGCAACTGACAGTGGTTCAACAAAACCCCAGACATGAATCCAGAACATATCATCATACACATTCAACTGCAAAAACAGAGTCATTCAAAGAAGAAAAACATGCAAGTCTCTTCTCCGATCTAGGTCATCATCGTCATTTCGCTTCACGATTCCTTCCATGCTCAGCTCTGGGTCCTTTTTCTTTTAATGATGGAGAGGTGGGGTCGCGCTGATCGCCACGACGCTGCAACGCCGGCAACGTTGATACATCGCGACGTTGTCGCTTGTTGACTTTTATTCTTGTTGACTGACGCCGACGTCACGGAACTGGGACGTTGCCGCTGGGGATCGCCGCCGCGACGCCCTGCTACTTTATGCACTTCTACTCTTTGCTCCAAAATGCTCTCAAAAACCGCCCGTTCCACCTGCAGTTCACACAAAATGCAAGAATCAGATATAGAGCTATAGAAATACGCATTTCTTAATCAGAAAATTAAAATAAACCATAAGACGACGCTGGTATGGTACTGGCATCGGTACATGTTGTGATGCCGCTCGTCATGGTCTCCTCGAATTTTCTTCGAATCATCAACCGCTGAAGCATGAACCGCTTAGCAAATACCTACAAAACAACAAGAAACACAAAGGGTTTTCCCACCGCCTCCCACATGTTTGCTAGATTCGTCCCTCGAAGTGAAAAACGCTTTCTTCGCATGGAATCACATACCTTTTCCGGTTTTTCCTCCTTTTATCCCAAGTGAAGATCCTCTTTCCATGGAAAGTAGAAGATTTCCTTCTAAAACAGAAGGGGAAGGTGGCATTTTTCTCGTGCATTACGACATGTTCTTCCTTTTAGATAGCCCAGTCATCCGCACTTTCTACCTCAAGAAATGTCTGACCACCCTCAGGGTGGTTATGAGCATGACTTATACTTGTCTGCCCGTAGAGGTCATCCAAATGCCTTTTTAAAGAGGTTATCCACCACAGGACGTTGCCTAAGAGGTATATACCCTACCCTGATGGAGATGTATGTTTGCATTCGATCGATAGGAAAACTGGGTTAGTCGATCGGGACATCATCCTGCTGTCCTTAGCTGCCGTGGCTCATAGAGCAAAGGCCTTCACTGGTACCGCCAATCCAAAAAGAAAACGTGTTTGACCAACCTAGCATAGGGAATCAACGGACAATCAATGCCGCATATTCCAACGCTTTAATTAACTTTTTCGATTCCATTCGCCGCGGTCGCCAGATACCCTCGAGGTCAGAGGTCTCTATAAAAAGGTTCGAGGGTATGATTCTTCATGCCACTGGTAATCCCTTGTCTTTCAGCGGAGAAGGTCGGTTAGACGTTACCGGGAGTCAGATTTAGAGGTTTGCTGAATTAAGGATGATCACGATAGATGGGTTGAACATGATCTCCAAGCATGAAACAACCGAAGATCAAGTAAGGATCGAGTGGAGTTGAATTGAATGTCCTGCTCTAGTTGGTCTGGGTGGTTCTAAAACTTGAATGGAATCCTCTCGCATCCGTGACACCCATCTTGCAAAGAACAAGGTTCTACGTCTACCTACCTCCATGTATGCCTTTCTTCTTCACTTTCCGCTTTTCCTCAAGTTCGCCTTACACTACAATTGCTTTTGCTTTAAGCCCGTATTTGATCCGACGGATTAGTCATAGTAAGGTCACTTTGTGTAAAAACGATGTTGTGTATCAATAACATCTTTACGTGATTAATGAATCTATGGTTTTCAAATTTCGTGATACTGCGACATATACCGTCTCCATGCCTCATTTGTTGGCTAGTGACAATGACTTACCATGGCCGGTTATCGTGGTATTTTGCATGCTTGACTAAATGGGCCATGCTCGATCACATAGTCACCTACGCCCATTTAAGATGGATACAAGGCCCACGAAGCTCGCTCCATGTTTGTTTACTATGCCCTAACAGCGACCGCCGTCAATTCAAACTGCTTGTGGATGTGATGAGTCACCAGGCATTTAATGCGCTCCACAAGGCTCAGGAATTTGGCATATGTGAGCCATCATTGAGTTATGCCTTCTCCATTTCGTTGTATTTAAGTGTGATACTAGCTTTCTTCTCGTTTAAGTTTCTCAAGGGTACGCCGAGTTTATTCGTTACAAACCGCTCAAACGCTTGCTCATTTTTCATTTTACAGTAAATCTCGGCTTTCCTGTGTTGAATCTAGTTAGCAAGAATTTCCTAAGCAGGAAGTTCCGGGAGAGGGTATATTTAACTTTGGGTCCGGTGATCTCAAGCCAGTTTCAGGACTTCGCCTTCTTGCACTCGCTTATATGGCTTCGGGCCACTTTGTCTTCTCGCCCCTCCTTTTGGCCTGGCTTGCAGAATGACGGAGAGGTCGAAGCCGACTTCAACTGGCCGTGCAGGTCGCAAGAGAAGACTCACCCGGGGACGCTTTCTACAAGCAATATCATCTCATCCTCATAATGGAGGAATCGAGGGCTCACTGCGATGTCCCCGATAACATCGACCTTAAACCGACGAGAGCCAACATTTATCATTTCCTGTGGAGAACACAACACAAAGTTTTTTAATGGGAGAATTTTGCAGCCAGCTTCGTTTCCCATGCCCGCCATTGTTAAGCAATTTTTTCTATTTCACTGGCGCCGTCCCATCCATCCCACCATTCAGATTCTAAACGGATGCGGTACCGAAACTCAGACCAACTTGACCTTTCATTGCTGAGATTTGTTTCACTATTTCTTGGAGGGTAGCGATGGTGGTCTGGGATGTCCATGCTCACTAGAGCTCCGACCATAATTTGTTAATGGACTTCCCGATTCACCTAAAATAGAGGCGAAGTGATACTAGTCAGTAATTTCGATGAGACCCTCGAGTTCCCCGCTCCCGGGCTTCATTTGATGTTAACCACATGCCTTTCTGTGTTTGTAGGGCAGGTTGAGTTTAACGATGTGTGTGCACACATATGACTTTATGCATAAATTCGACTACGGATTATCGGGTGGAAAATCGGCGGTAGCCGGGTACACCGTGGAAGGCAAGCCTTGAGAAAATCCATCGGCTGTTAGAGATTTCTGAACAGGAGTGCCATTACGAGGTTCTTCTCACTCCGAAGAATCTAGCCGATGTGAGACGCAACCCAGCCTCCCATGCCTCTCCGATTATCCCATGCTCATCGCCGTAAATTGCTAATGGGAACATTTTGTCACTACTAACTTGCTAAATTTAACCGCAGGCAGTGGGTCTTCATCCAGGGTTCCAAATGCTAAAACATCAAGTCGGGAACTAGTGTCCTGGACCCTATCAGGATCATCCACTTCTACCGTTGGGTCTGCTCGCTCAATGCACACCTAGCTATAAGGAAGTGTTACCGGAAATCCTTCCTGTTACTAAGAAAGGGAACTGATCTCATTCCTGCATTAAAGACTGTAAGTGAGGGACATCCCAACACGAACGCCTCTGGGCCTAAGTGAAAGATTTTATTCCATGGGTTCGTCCCGAACTAGCCTACTATAGCTTTAAGAAGAAGAGGAGGAGGAAGAGATGAGGCCGGGGCTTTTCGACCACGCTAAGAAACGGAATGACAAAAGAGAGTGCCGAGAGGGGAGGCCATCAGTCAAGGATTGAATCGACCTACCACGTATGTGGGTTCTGAGATGCAAAGGACATCATTTCAGCTCACCGAGATGGGGCCAAGTTACCAACCGGTCCAGAGGGTGTCGCCTCGTGGTTAAGGAGGTCACTTTGATCCCGCCCAAGACGATGCGTGATCCGGCCTCTTTGATCGCCAGTCGCCCAACACGGCCAAGCTTGTGCAAGCTGAGGGCAAGAAGCCGTTGCCGCCAGATCGGATACTACTAAATTTATCTCTCATGCCCTGGCTTCCTACGATGCAGGAAGCGACCGCATCTAAGCCCCGAAGACATCAAGCATATCGATCCATCGCAGCCTTTAACCAGGCTTAATTTCAGCCTGATCGCTTTGGACGACTTGTACCAGAACGCTTAATGCTCGTAGAATCGCCGCCAGGATCACGAAGAGTATTCTGATAATTATTGTATTGGTGTCAGACCTTCAGCAAAATAGTCGAGACGGGATGAAAATTCACAACTCCAACATACGCTCCAATCGATCGAGCCAAAGTAAAGAGTACTCATCAAAAGTGTTGACGCCATATCCCATTCTACTATTCTTCTTGCAAAGCAATCACCGCCATCCGAATAGCGGCCCCCAAGATCATGAATTCCAACTCCTGTACCGAGGGACACCGCAGAAGCTCTGCACGTGATAAACGAGGGCTTTGACCAGAGATCTTGAATGCCTCTTTCGCTGAGGCTCAATCAATGCCCGACACCGAGAGCCGGGAGGCTAAAGAAGCCGTGGATAAGGCGACTGGGTCGAGGTCAGAGAGGATGCCGCCCGACATGAAGCGGCGGCGGCTGCTCAGAGAAGACGCACCAAGGCTCGCACAGATGGAACTTGCCACCCAGTCCAAATAAGGCCTTGACTACTTTGCATATGTCCGGCTCGGGAAGTGAGTCCGAAATGACTCGCTCAAGAAGCCTTAGCTGCTACGCAGGAGGCCCATTTTGGGTTGCGCAGGAGACGGCTACAACTGATTTGCTTCATCATTTCAATACGAGCTCCTGGCTCAGATGAGAACCACGCCTCAGAAAAGGCAACTACGGAAAGGAAAGCAATGGAGGAAGAATTTGAAGCGAGTGGTGATGTGATCTTTAACTATGGCTACGGCTGCTATGCTTTTGCGCATGATATATGCGGGAGCAAACCCATGATCCTGGTTGGAATGCCCGATACGTCAAAGTTGCTACCTCCAGAGTTTTTTATCAACCCCCGATACCCCCCAAGTGCTTCCTCCGACCCTCCGGCTGCCGCTACTATTAGGGAGGAACCTCCGGCTTTGAGTCCTTTAGCCGCTGTTGATGGGACAGATATGTCGCCGGAGCCTTCGGCTAGAATCCGATGGCGACCCGACGTTGTACCGATGGCTAATAAACTCATACACACGAGCCTTTTATCTTTTAGTTTTTACGAAATGTGCCAAACTTGGTGGTGGATGAAATAGTTTCTTCTTATTTAGCCGAATAGCGTATGTGGGTGGCCAACTAGGCTTTGGGCCGGATAGGCTATTAATTGTATTGCGTTTTCCGGGCTTTTAGTTTTGTCCAATTAGATGTTATCTACACTAGGCCGGATAGGTCATTTATCGCGCTTTATCCCAGGTTTTCTTAAGTCAATTTCGCTTAGATGTTTTCTATACCGGAGCCTGATAGGTCATTTACTACGCCCATCCTGGGCTTTTAAGCCTAATTCGCTTAAATGTTCTCTATATCGGGCCTGGGATAGGTCATTTCATCGCGCCATCTCGGGGCTTTAAGTCACCAATTAGGATGTTATCTATAATCAGCCTGAGCAGGTCATTTACCACGTCATCCGGCTTTTAAGTCAATTCGCTATATGTTATCTATATCGCCTGGGATAGGTCATTTACTGCGCCATCCAGGTTTTTTATGTTGACAAGTTAGATGTTATTTACTGGCCTGATAGGTCATTTATCATATTATTCTGCTTTTTAAGTTTAATCGCTTAGATGTTATCTATACTGAGCCGAATAGGTCATTTACTACGCCATCCCGCTTTTAAGTCACTCACTAGATGTTATCTATACTAAGTTTTATGCTGGACTGGGCTTAGATGTTATCTATACCGGCCGGATAGGTCATTTTTTTTAGCTATCCCGACTCAGGGAATGTCGATCAGCTTAGATTGTTATCTAAATCGGGCTTCGGACAGGCCATTTTTGCGCCTATCCGGACTTTTAATTTCTCAATTATGTACGATGAGAAAATGGAGAAAAATATGTAAATGTTGAATTATCCTTATTGATAGCCACTTTTAAGATGCATGGCATTCCACATTCTAGGTACAGGGTTCCACTGCTTGTCTAAAGCGCAAGATACGGATTTTCCTAGCCGTGGTTACGAGATATGGTCACTCCCATTGGTCGTAACTTTCCCGGGCCGTTGGCCTGGCAAAGATTTTCGAATACCTTCTTAGACTAAGTCTCCCGCTTGAACATCCCAGGCTTTTACCCGCTTCATGTAAGAATTTTCCGTGTGGCGCTGGTAAATGCATGCTGGATCGCTACCGGCTCGCAGCTTCATCGACTGTTCGTGCCTTTGATTACCAACTCTGATTTTTCCGGCCGCATGTCAAGCCTCCGATGGTAGGCATGCCAATTTTAGTAGGGACAGCCCATCCCATAAGTAATCTAGCGTAGATATGCTTGTGAGATTTGGCGGCTGTGAGTTCAGAAGCCCAAAGCACCTCTCGTGAAGTTCATCTACCCATTTACCTTTAGCCGAATCCAACCGTTTTTTTTCATATGGGCCAATGTGGTTTTAGTAGAGGCTTCGCTAGTCTATCAAGCTCAGGATACCGGGAGTGGAGTACATATTTTTATTTTCAATTTAGCGCGTGCTCGATAGACCCTACTGGTCGAATTGGGGGCCGTTTGTCCCATATGATTGATCCGGGGATGCCAAAACGACAAATACTATTTTTCCAATAAACCGAGTAACATCCCTGGCCCCCGATCGATGAGAAGGCTGAGGCTTCTACCCATTTAATAAATAGCCACCGCCACCAACAATTTCTTCTAAGCCAAGGCGGCAAGGCCCGACCATATCAATTCCCTATCGCAAACGCCAAGGGCTTGATGAGACGATCTTGCACTAGTGATTTCAGGATGGGAGCTAGCCGTTGGCAACGGTCACATTTTAGCATACCAAAGATCAACTTTCTCACGGTCGACCAATAGCACTCCTTGAAAAGAACCCCCAGGTGCCAAAGTTGTGCGCCGGATGGATTACCACACATTCCCTCGAGCTCTACTAACACATATTGGCCCTGCTCATGTGTCAAGCACTTCGTATATGGGCCATCAAGGATCGTCGAACAATTTCCCATCAATCAAGGAAAATCGAATCGCCCTCGACTTGTACTCAGGGGCCTTTATCCCTCTCACTAGGCAATTCTCTCGTGCCGATGTAGTGTATTATGGGGTCCATCCATGAGAGGGTGATTTCATCTACCTGGCTTACTTGGGAGGTAGTGATAGAGGAAAACGCCTGTTAGTAGATGGACATGAATATTGTTTCTGCTTATTACAGTGGCGGCCATCACGCTTAAGGCATTCAAGGACACAGAATTGGTACATGTTCCGCTCTGCACCAAAACCGCCAAGTGTAGTTTACTCGGGGAGACATATTTTATGATTCGAGGGTCTCAGATTCGACTCTTCATCGACTATCTCTCGGTTTCCACTAACCGGGAATCACTCGAATCAGAGTCATTTGCCAGACACGGCAGTACTTAGTTCACTCCTGATGGGGCTTCATTCGACCATATTATGATTCATTGTCGAGGTGTTAAAGCCTAACCAATTCGTTTGTTTCGATTCTTCCCCTGTCGATTTCAACCGCACCACCCGCCTAGTTTATTCCCAAGTCTGCCTACATTAAGTGTCCACCAATCTGAGCTTTAGGTGTGTTTGTGCTAGGGATTTCGCTATGAAGCTCCGCTTAAAACCTACCTTTTTTATAGCCTCGCTTGTAATGGATGTCAGATTCGCTTAGTTCATCTGCTGCCCAATGAGCCATCCTACCGCAGAAGTCGTGCCATGGGAGGCTCCAGAGAGGAAGGTCAGATTAGCACTACGATGGGTGCCCGAACAAGGGCGAGTTTCTTAGCTGCTACTCGGAGGGCTAAGGCTGCCTGCTCAAGGTGACTATACTTGGTTTTAGCGTTGGCTAGGGATTTTTTGATGAAAAACACTGGTTTCTGCCTTCTGTCTCTATTTTCTTTGTATAGGGTGGCACTTACTACTACCTCTAAGACTGCCAAATATACAAAAAGTATCTCACCAGCGTCCGAACTAGTAAGAATCGTGGCTCGCTACATCGTCGATCTCGTGAAAGCCCATCACACTCTTTCATTTCATCCTACCGTCTGCTTCCTGTCACATAAAAAAATGGCTTTAGGCGGTTTGTGAACCAGGAAATAAACCGCCCCAGGGCAGCCAACCGGCCGGTCAACTATCGCACTCTTCCGGAGCTGGGGAGTCGAGATTCAAACAGCCAAGTAGAGCAGGTTGTCTCTATTCCTCTGAGTCACCATGAACCTTGAACCGACTCGCATCGACTCGACGCACACTTTGTGTGGCTGAAGCCTACGCGCCATATTCGAGGAGCTCAAATGCCCGCCAGATGCTGCAAGGTGATCCGCGCCTCCGACTTCACTAACATATCATCGATATACACTTCCATAGTTTTTCCGAGCAATGGCCGAAACATCTTAGTTACCGTCATAGGTGGCTCCGGCATTCTTTAACCCGAATGGCATTACGTTGTAAAGAAAAGATCCCGTGGGGGGGTGATAAAATATATTTTTCAGACAAGCGTGCACAGGATCCATGATATCCTGAAAATGCATCGAGGAAGGACAACATGCCATGCTCGGCAAATGCATCAACGATTTGATCGGCGCGCAAAGGAAAATTTGGCCCTAGTGACATGTGTCATTAAGATCCGTATAATCTACGCGATACTTTCCACTTCGCCTCTTTCTTAGAACTACCACCACGCCGGTAAAGCCATTCGAGTATTTGACTTCTTTGATAAACCCAACTGGGAAAACATCCACCTCACTCTAGATGATTTGATGATGATCAAGGGAGCGCCTTACTCTCAATGCCGACAAAGTTCAATGATGGAGACAACATTTAGATTGTGGAGAAGCACGCACAGACTTATTTCTGTCATATCCAGTGGGTTCAGCGAATACGCGATTATTAGCTTCAGAGTATTTCGTGTACTGTGCCCTTCTCTTCCTGCCAAGGAATAAATATAAAAAAAAAAAATTTTTATCGAGCCCGCCAATGTATGAACTCAAGAGGATCTACCGCCAACCGTTCTCGTTTCCACAATGTCTTCGGCAACGATCTCGTGATTGCTATTCTAAGGGTTGAACTTCAGGCGAGCCGCTGGAGGTTTCCATCTTTTCACGCTCCCGTGACCGATAATCGGCAGCATTGATGAGCAACCAATCGCTACTCGAGGTCAACCTCGCTCGGATGCACGATAACCGATAGTTTGGTGATATCAGGATTGCTTTCATAGCATGTAACCAGGCCCAACCCATGATAGCATTGTACGATCTCAAGTCCTCAACTACTGAAAACAATACTTGTTGTGTTACCGACCCTACCTTTACGAAAAGAACAATATCGCCCATCGTCAGTGTGGTGTCCTGCCAAATCCAAACAAAACTTGCCCCAAATTGAGACAAATAAGCGAGACTCTCATCTAATGGAAGTTAGAAGATGCAACAAATCAGTCAAGGCCGCTGTGACCGACAAGGATTCTCAGGTATCAAAATTGTTAATACACAAAGTAAGTACAAGCCGCATCATAATGAGGAGAGTGATGACCCTAGTCGAAGCTTAAAGGAGGAAAGGATATACCGCCAACAAGTCAATTGCTGCGCCTCGCTCGGGTACCGATGGTGTTTATCCGGCTCGACCGAGGTCAGCGAGCATTTTTTCTTCTCTCGTCGCCAATCTGGTAATCGTTATCACCGCCTCCCAAAATGAAGCTTGCGGGCCTAGGTTCGCATGGGTGTTCAACACCACCTTCGGCTTCAGCTAGGGCAAATATTCCGCGAGTCGCCTCAAGAATGTATCTGAGGTGCCCTAACCCGATCAATTTTCTACCAGGAACTTTAGGCTTTGGCAACGGTTGGTTTCATGGCCATGGTCCCTATGGTAATCACACCTCAAGGATCGATAGCGTTGGTCTAGGCTTGCCCTCATTGGCAAGGGCCACTTAAAATCGGTGTGGTCCTAGATGAGAGGTAGGAGCCGGTCATAAGAGCTATTGAGAAGGGTGAATTGGGGAGGCTCCCTTTTTTCTCGACTACTCGGGGAGAGTTCGAGCCCTTGCTCGATTCCTTCGTCGGTTGGCCCTTAGTGGCTTCCTTTGCCGGTCCGAGCGTTTATCATCACAAATTGGGAAGCAAATGATATTATCCTCCAATGTGGAATACTTGTCTACTCGTCGATACAGTTCTTCCATTGTTACAGGAGGATATAGGAATAGAGATTGAAAGAAAGGGGTGGTAGGTTCGAAGCTTCTTCGAAAGTTTTGAAGGACCGCGTCCATGCTGTAAATATCAATTTGTTGGATAGCTTGCCCAAATCTTCGGGCGAAATCCCGGATAGATTCATCTTCCGCTTGAGGATGGCTTAGAGTGAGTTGATGTTTTTCTCGTCGCACTGCATGGGCAAGACAGGAGGATAATCGCCGCTCACGTATCGCTCGAATGAGTTTACAGATCCCCGAGTCAGGAACTGTGCCGTGAGCAAGTCCTTCAGGGCCGGGTCGGAATACCTTGCATGAGACAAATATTACCACGCCTAAGAAATCATCGCTTGGTTAAAATGTAAAGATATGGTCATACTTCAAGCACGAGCCATCGTACATATAAATGACTAAGATAATGGCATTAGGCTCATACTAGGGATTCATGGCTCAGGTGGGTGAGGACATGATATCCTCTCGCCACGGACAACGGGAAAGGAACCAATGCGAGATCTAAGGCTGCCCCGAATGCGATGCATGGTCGAACTGAGGAGCCATGCCTCAAACCGACAGCACACGGGCCGCCTACCATACCGTCGCGAATCTTCATCTACGGCCGCACCAATCGGATTTATCTACCGGACGGCATGTGGGCCTCTTTCGATCTGGCTCGCGCATTGTTCTCGCGGTGAGCCGCCAAGGGGCTAGACACCGGAAGATAGTTCGCCGCTCATCCGGGGATCACTCGCCATACACGGGCTCTGGCCCTTATTCGCTGAGTCTGGGGTGCCGGATGATATGCCCTGCCAGTTTTCACCTGCTAGTCTCTGTGACTGTCTGGCTATGTGTTCATTCTCCCGTCGCAAACAAATCCGTTGTTCATCGTGACCCGCCATCCGTCTCGTCTATTCTTCTGTTTTGCCTCCATTCTTAGAGCCACGGAGAAACTCGATCCTCGATACAAAGGTTCACTAGATTGCAGACATGGCTGCATAAACTCCGACTGCTTCGGGTGGAATGATCTGGGATTCATTAAAGCTTAGGGGGGCAAGAGATCACTTAGATTAGGTGTACCTGCTCTCACGTGACTTCTATGAGATTTCTTTCGGGCATTTCCCACGCACGACGCCAATCGCGTCTCCTAAACTTTCGAATCACTGAACCGTTGAAGCATGAGTCCAGTTCAGCTAATACCCGCAGCACAAACAAAGAAAACGACTGGGTGTTTCAACACCACCTCTCTCGATGCTTGCTAGATTCAGATCCCGGAGAGTGAAAACGCTCTTCTTTTCTAATATGGAATCATGCGTAATCTTTTCTTCCATTCTTTCCCTCCATTTTATCCCGAAGGCAATCCCTTTCCATGGAAAGAGAGATTTCCTTCCGAAACTAAGGAAGGTGGCGTTTTTCTTCTCGTGTTACGACTGCCTTTCCTTTTAGATAGCCCACGTCCGCACTTTCGCCTCAAGAAATGCTCGACCACCTCAAGGTGGTTAGCATGACTTCTATACTTGTTCAAGTTCGTAGGAGGTCATCCTGATGCCTTTAAAGAGTAAGCATCCCGCCAGGAGGGACAAAGGTTTAAGAGGTATATACCACCCGAATAGGGGATGTATGTTCGACTGACTGATAGATAACTGGCTTCAGCCTCAGATCGGGCCATCATCCCGTGGTCCTTAGTTGATCGGCCTCACGGGGAGCAATCGGGCTCAGCCCATGGTACCCACATCGGGTTACGATCATTGTTGAGATTTGCGCTATTGCATCCAAACAACCTTGTTGTGTTGTGATAACAAAACAACTCTACATGTGTGACTCTATGAGTACGGACCGCCCTTATGGGTGAAATTGTCCATGTATGGAACACTCGGACACACGAGGCTTACCCATCGGATACATGTCGAACAAGTCACATGGCGTGTCGTTAACCAGATAAGAAGTCAAAAGTTTCGGACATAGTTGGGACACGACCAAGACGTAATACGAGACATATTTCATGGGTTTTCTTTGGTTTTTTTATAAAATTACATACTAACATTCACAAAGCCTCTGATAATTTAATTCTTAAAAACCATAGCCTTTTGAATTTATTTGGCTCTTTCTTCACTTTAGCTTTCTTTCATATATCGGTAAAATATCAATGGATATCTTTACAAAAAATATTTGTAAAAATTAGAAAATTATATAAAAATTTGATGAAAATAGTTTTAAAAAGTCTAAAGTAAACAAAATTAATATATCATTCAAACTAGAATCTGTTGATATTATTCCTTAGAAACTCAGATATCAGATGTTTCTATGTTCTCAATCCATTCATGATCATCATGCAAATCGGACATAATCTCCTTTATACGAGGAGCTCACCCAAAATCCAACTGTCTGAAACATAGTAACATGCTTTAATCAAAGCCTTGATTATAATCGTGGCCTGCGGGTCCACTTATGAGTAAAAATGACCACACAAGGTCCATTTATCCATGTTCATTTAAAACATACAAAATTATATTTAAAACAATTCATAAGAGTTTAATTACAACACTATTACAAATATAACACATTAGAACAAGATTGTTCCAAAATATTTTACAAAACAGTAACAAGGCCACATGTCAGCCTTCTTCACAATTACGACCTCGAATGAGAGTCATCCATCGGTGTCTGTCCTGCACCTGAAATGTTTCCCATATAGGGTGAGTGATGAGTGTCCAAAACACTCATGTCATACCCGTGTATTTACTTCGTTTTAGTTCTATTTTCTATATTAATAAGTGCACTGTTGCCCTATATCTTATTTTTGGGTCTTTTGTGCATTACGGATGAATATGGTGGTTTTTCGGAGCTTTGTGGAATATGAAGAAGAAGAAGAAGTGAAGACCCATCACAGCGTCGTGACATTCCGGCATCGCAACTTTGCTTGTCGCGTTTAGTCAACAAAAGAAGTCAAAGCCAAAGAGCAATGTCGCGGCGTTGAGGCTTCCACGATTCATGCATCGAGTACAAAAAGCACAAAATACAATTTTAGGAGGGAAGCGACGTGAGACGAGGACGGAACCGCAAGGCAGAGGCGACAGAGATCGTGAAAACTCATGTCTTTGTATTTCTCTTCTCGAACTATCAATGATTGATAGAACAATGTTTGTAATAACTTTCATTATGTTCTAGATTTATTTCTAAGGTTTGTTGAACCACCTTTCACAATTGCGTAATTCAGGGTTTTAATTACATTTGTGTTTAATCATGATTTATATCAATTTGCTCTATATTTGTGGTTTATTTTCATGATGTATGGGCAACATTGACATGATATTGCTTGGTATTCGAGATCAAGAGACAAGGACTCCCAAGGATATGAGTAGAGTTACACTTGGTCAATCGATGAATAGAGATATCCCGGTTCCCAGTGTGGCGATTAGGGTTTGAGCATTTAAAATTGTTCGGGTCAAGGTCGGGGCGAGGAGATGCCCCTAACCTCTTGGCGAGATAGAGGCGAATATACCTCGAAAGTATCTAAATGCGCATAGTCGCCACGTCCCGATGAGAATTCATTAATGGCTTGAATGAATAATTCCTCTAGGTAAAAATCCGTAAAATGTGGTAGGGAGGCAAAACCCTAGTTTTCATAAAAGTAATTTATAAGTTATTAGATTTAGTTTTAGTTCTCTACATTAATTAGAAATTCATTAAAAGTCTAAGTCTAGATAATATCGTAGAGGCAATTCCAACACACTTCTCCCTGTGGATCGATATCCGTACTTAAGTACATTGTATTACTTTATACGACGCGTGCACTTGCGCACATTGGCGCTTTACCCAGTTTATACAATTTACACATCACGCTTTTGCTTTATCAAGTTTTTTGGGTCGTTGCCAGGGAAGAAGTTTCATGTTGATATTGACAATAGTGCAATTAGATATTACTACTGAATTTTTTTATTTTCATTTATTTTGTTTATACAAGTGTATAATTTGGTCTTTGCATTTGTCCGTGTGACTACAGTGAAGGTTATAGTGAGTGTATGCGAAGACGAGGTCAAGTTGAACTACTTCCGTTCGACCCTGAGCCAGAAAGAACTCTACACCGATTTCGTAGAGAAGCGAAAGAAAATGCGTCAGAAAGTCCCTTGACCATGCGAGAACAATGAAGAAGCGAGATCAAGACCCGCGAGCAAAGCAGTGAAGTGGAGTCGAGAATGGGAATAATGGTAGGAATTATGCGCCCAGGTCGTTTATACAGATAGATGATTTATGTTGCTAGAGAGTTCGGCTTTACACGCCCTACGATTTGTTGATGCGCTGTCGAAGACCACTGCCTGCGAGCAACTACGAGTTGAAGATAGTAACCTTGCGGATGCTTGAACATTACGTTCAGCGGAGCGCAAGTGAGAATCCGAGACGGCTGCATCTAACAAGCTTCAGCCGAGTATGTGACACAATCAAAAGTACAATAGGGTGCGGAAGAGCGCTCAAACTAAGATTGTTCCACATTTCTATTTGGGTGATAGAAATTAAACAACGGATAGCGAATCGACCACCCGTTCCACACTCATGGAGCGACTTGGTGCAAAAAGTTCTGACAAGTTCTTCCACTTAAAAGATTGCATAGTTGATGCAGAGATCAATACTTTTAGACAACGAGGAAGAACTTAGCTTAAGCATGGGAGAGATTTCATGAACTGTTAATGAGGTGTCCACACCATAGGCTAACGGATGGATCTGAGTCCACTTTTTATAACGATGCGAGGATGCGGCCAAAATGGGTTATAATGCCTCGGCGAGGAGTGCACCTAATGAAGAAGGCTACGGATAAACATATGAAATCCTGGAGGATACGACTACTAATAGCAATCAGTGGCCCAGGGCTAGGCTTACACTGGGAAAGGTTGTGGGAGGCTCAAATAACGAGGTCCTCAGCGATTTTGTTAATCATGTCGCAAAGCTCACTAAACAGCTACAAAGACATTAAGGTACCGTAAATGCCGTTTAGACCATCCCATTTGGGACAGCAAATAGTAGAGCATGCTCAATATATGTCGAGGTTTAATCAACCACAACAGCAGGGTCAGTATGGGAGCAATAATTATCAGAATCAGAATCAAGGCCAAGGGTGGCATAATAACCAAGGCAACCAGAATTATGGATGGAGGAACAATCAGAACAACATGCCACCACCCTAAGTAAGCGAACCGCCATCAGAGAAAAAAGTGGACTTGGAACTGACCCTTGTAAACCAATTTACTTCCACGTCTTAGCCTTTATGAATTGAGACAAAAGGCAAATGCGAGAGACGAGGCCACCCGAGTTGAACAAGCGGGCGGTGCAGCGAAACTTAGAGACAAATGGACCAAATGGCCGGTCTGTTGTGGAAGGCCGAGTAGGGTTCTTTACCCAAGCAATTCGGGAGGTAGCCTAAGAGGAGAGGGGAAAGAATATTTTAAATTTATCACTTTAAGGAGTGGGAGAGAGAGTTGGAAATGCAGGCAACAACCCGTAAGAGAAAGGGAAGTGGGGAAGATCGGTCGGCCCGAGAAAGATCATATGTAAGGGGAGCGGCTCCGAGAGACAAGATCAGACGATAACAATAAAGTAAGGAAAGAGACTGAGAAATAGGTAAGAGCAGATGAACCCGCCATACCAATTTCGTATCCTCAACGTTTGAAGAAGGGTAAGTTAGAGAAGCAGTTCACAAAATTTCTTGATATCTTCAAGAAACTACATATCAATATACCCTTTATGGATGCACTAAAGAACATGCCAAGTTACGTGAAGTTCATGAAAAAGATCTTGGCAAGTAAGAAGAAGTTGGAGGAATATGGGACCATCACCTTAGCGAGAATGCGACACAATCTGCAAAGAAGTTTGAAAACTTGAGATCAGGGTAGCTTTGCTATACAATTCACCTATAGGAAGCCCCGGGTATCGGGTAAAGCCCTCTATGACTTTGGGAGCAAGCATCAGCTGATGTAAAACTCTCAATGTTTAAAAGGTTGAGTTGGGGAACCTGAATCGATTACAATCAGTTTACAATTGGCGATAGGTCCTCTGACACCCTCGGGTATAATTGAAAATGTCCTAGTAAAAGTGAGCAAATTCATCTTTTGTGAGACCGTCATTTGGACATGGAAGAAGATAACACTAGTTCCCATCATACCCAGTGGGCCCTTCTTGGCCACGGGAAGGCTCGAATCAGTAATGCGAAGGTGAGCTTAAATTGAGAGTCTAATGAGATGAGCTCCAGATCAATTGGCTTAAGTGACCCTTAGAACATCGCGGCTGGCCCGACGTGGTATTGCCTATTTTATGAACAAAAACGTTCATTCTTCTCATATCTGAAACCTTAGGAACCTAACGATTACTTTGATTTTTTGTAAAGTATCAAGAAGAGCTCCTGGCTCCAAGCTCGTCCCATCTGATCCTAGAAACCCCTAAAGCCCTAAGTACGTTCCTAGATCCGAAATCACTAGTGTTCAACTTCATTTGGAGATCCTCCTTACGGTTTGGGTTTCGGGTAAGATAAGTCGAATTGCAATTAATTGCTATTTTTGGGGTTGCTTGTGCTGAATAAGGAACCTTAGGGGTGGATTGGTGATCATAGAGAATATAGGATAGAGTCATGAACACAATCTCACGAGTGCAAACTAGGTGTTCAACATTTTTGCCTAAGTGAGTTTTGTGAGGCTTCGTCAGGCACTTAGGTTGAGGCTGCGTCCTGCGGGTGTTAGGAGGCTTGGGAGGCCAAGAAGAGTGTGATTAGAGCTTAGGTAACCATCCCAACCCGACCTATCACGTGCCTGATGTCGAGCAAAAAGAAAAAATGGGCTCAAAAAGAAGTCGGACAAGTGAAGAGCCTACTCATGTTTACGATCATAACAAATTTGTCAATGAGAGCGTGGTCGAGAAATTCGGCCTCATCTCAGATCATAAGTCAAGGAGAAGGGGCTACACCGCTGATAGTTTCTTTAGTAGAAGTATTAACGAAGAAGGGATGGTGGGAACTTGCAACCTCAGCCCAGGCGCCACAAGTGTGGTGCGAGTTCTCGCCCGATCTCGCCTCCGTCTTGAAAAGGGTCCGATTGTGTGCGGGTGTTGAGCCGATGATCTGTCAATCGGTATTATAACCTTAGGCGGGTTGGCCGGGGCCCTATGAAGAAGGCTTCACTTGGGAACTGATTACCGGAAGTCATTAGGATGTTAACAAGCGGGAGGCGAGTGGAAATTGAATTAATGGGGGCAGCGAGCGCACTTGAGCCCGAACACTTAACACATTCCTAGGTGTGTCTCCTTCATCCGTAGCATCTCATTCGGCGACTAATGTTGTGTGAAGTGGGCGCGAGAGGAGCCACTGCTCAGCTATGTCATTATCGGGACATTCTATTTGATGTCGAGTAGGGCAATAGAGGATGCAATCCTCTATAACAAAAGATGCAGATGAACCTAGGGCACCCCTTCGCCCATCTCTGGCCTATCACGAAGCGAGTCGGTACCGCAGAGGATAATGGGGCTTGGATGCGCTTTCGATCAAGGTGATCATGGTTAGAAAGACAAGCTTAGAGTGTACCCAAGGCGGAGGAGAATTATACGACTCGGCTTGATAAGGCCCTCCGATAAGGATGAGCTTAGAGAGTACCAGTCTAGGTTTGGGATCACATGAGTACCCGGGGCGGGCGGAGTCATCCGCTGACCCCACCACCACAACCATCGAGGAAGAGGATCAGGTTAGTCACTTCCCACTGCTGGAGGACCGGTCACGGAGACCTGCGCGGGTTGATGCGTGCTAGGATGAGACCCAGGCATAGGATCATGATCGGCTAAGATATTGGATTCGGTAAACGTCGCCTGATCGCGCACGCGACTGGCGACGTCCTCGGCAACGGCAATCCATCCGAGGGCGGCATGACTCCTCACCTGCATGTCACCTCCACCTCCGCGTAGGGATAGAGGCGCTTACAGGAGTTCTTCTATTTTGTTGACACGACATAGGACATTGTCCATTTTTGACTGGGGTGTAGGTGGTCGGAGTTGGCATCATGTGTAATTGTCTAGGGATATGTTTGCATATTTTGTTTATGTTTATGTTTGTATTTTACGGTTTCGTTTCGGTTACATATGTGTTAGGATGTCTCGGTTTTTGTTTCATGTTTTAGGGTTGTGTTAGGCGGTATGTGTGGTGATGCCATGATTACTTCTAATCAAGGATCCTTTTGAGCTCTTCGTCTTTTGAAAAACTGGTGCAAAATCCACGAAAGGATCCTTGGGTTGTTAGATGCTCGGGAATTACATGTTTGGATAGGTAGGGGTGACATAGTGAGTCGCCTCCTTGGTGTTCAAGAAACCAATACCCGATTAGTCTACCACACCCACACACATGTGATCTCCAGGGTATGCCTAGGCTCCGGACCCGGCTTACTAACGTTCAATGAACCTTGGGGGTTTCTAAACACTTAAGTGATGGGACACCTTAGAAAAAGAGGATTGCCATCAGAAGCTGATTTAAAAAAAAAAAAAAAAACGGCAAGATCAAAAAGAAAGTGTGAATAGAATAAGTGGGATCTTGTAGTCGAAATCAGGAGCGCGATCAGATGGCTTTAAAAACTGTCTTTGGTAGTGGTAGAGCCATTGGGTTCAACATAGTTATGAGACAGAGGATGGAAGTTTCCCATGACCTAGAGATATAGGTTTGGTTGAGTGTTCAGGTGAAGTTCGAGGGGAGTGAATGCACGGTGCCCTTAACAGCGGTGGGAGTCAGTGACGAATCCCATTACAAGAACTACTCAGCTAAAACACCGGGCAGTATTTCTTTCATGAGTAGGTAGGTTAGTATGAACAAAAATGGTGCGTTCTTATCCTTCAGTAGTTAGACTCTCCCAAATAAAAACGGGTTGATTCAGTTTGGGGAATGCAGGGATTGGATACTCATGATGGAGATCATGCATCGAAATGCTGAGCTTCTTAGGAAGGCAATTGAACCTGGGAGGTTGAATCACTTGTCCAAGCCGAGCCGTGTTCGACTAAATGCTTTCGAAAGTCTAACAACCTTAAGGATCCTCGGAATTTAGAGACAAGGGGCAAGATTTGTGAGTTCGGTTCATTTTGGTCCTTCTTTTTGGCAACATGTGTATCACACTCATGTCGTTGAGTTTTAGTATGTTATTTTCGCGTGGTAATGCGGTTTAAGTGCGTTTCTTGCTTGGGGACAAGCAAGAGAAAGCTAAGTTTGAGGTGTGATGAGTGTCCAAAACACTCATGTGTACTCTTTCACTGTTTTAGTTCTATTTTATATATTAATAAATGCATTATTGCCACATATCATATTTTGGGTCTTTTGTGCATTATAGGTGAATATGGTGGTTTCGGAAGCTTTGTGGAGATGAAAAAATTAAGTGAAGATAGCGTCGCAAAGTTGCAACGTCACAACGTCGTGACGTTTGGTTAACAAAAGTCAAAGCCAAAGTAGCCGCGATATCCGCGGCGTTCCAGCGTCAGCGGCGTTTCTAACATTCTGCATCATAATTATAAAAGCATGGGAAATCGATTTTTCGAGGAGAGGCGGCGTGCGGGGACGGAGCGGAACACGAGAGCATGAGCATTTAAGCGTTTAGGAGTCAAGGTCGGGGTAAAGATGCGCTCAACCCTCTTTTGGCGAGATAGGCGGATATACCTCGAGGGGATATCTCGTAGGCCGTCCTTTGTCACTTGAGAGATTCACCTAATAAGAAGCAAAATGAATAATGAATTCCTCTGGGTAAAAATCCATCCAAATGTAGGCGGGAGGCAAAACCCTAGTTTTCATAAAAGTAATTCTTACAAAGTTATTTAGATTTAGTTTTAGTTCTCTACATTAATTAAATTCATTAAAGTCTGAGTCGGATATGTCGTAGAGCGATTCCGATTATTTAACACACTACTCCTATGGATCAATATCCGTGCCAAGTACAATGTATTACTTGATCGACGTACGCTGGCACATAGGCGCTTTACCCGGGTTTGCACAATTTACACATCACGCTTCCGCTTTATCGGTGGAAAGCCCACGCCCGGTAGAGTAAACTTCCTGAGAGTACCCACTCGATTGCACATGCACGATGGTTATGTTCTAATTCACACATTTAAACAAGATTATGCAATCCTAGGTTGGAATTCTACATATTATGAGATGAGATGAGTTCAATATGGACTATTTTTGAGTCTCCGACTCCCATGCACCGAGTCCTTATCGACTCATCACCTGATGTTAAAGCCCGTACGTGATAAAAGTCCATCGACTCTGGATTACATCGAAATGCTCATTTTACAAAACAAATTCATTTGTTTTCAAACAAAAACTTTGGATGTTCGCATCATTGATCATTTATATTCAAAACCATGTGTCTTTGTGGTGGCAAATTTCGGTCTCCACTTGCGAAGCCTTGACCTTACACACTTTCCACGGGCTTTTCCTTTGTTGGGCCTTATGTATAACCAAAAATAGCAGGGCTTTCACCGGTATCTATCCCTACTTGCTATTACGGAACACATATTTTCATTTTCAATAGTATGCAGCCATCGACCACATTAGACGTTGTCCACCTTTAGAGCCTGATCAAACATAAGCGTTGTGATTATAACCATGCACTCACACCCATTTCATCACGATGTCCCGTGCATACACTTGTCACGATGTCCATTTCATGCCTCTACCATGTCACATATATGATGAATTGCTATATGGACAATTCTACTCATGCATATCTTATGCATCATGGCGGACAATTAAATCAATCAATATAAAATTTCCAACGATCACACATTTCATGTCAACATATTTGCACACACATATATCAACATCAACAAGTCATCACCAATCAAGTAATGACATACTTTATCCTCTAGGCAAAATTGTGACATAACATGTCCACAAATAGCCTATAAACAAGCCAAGTAATGGCCTTATCCATACACAAACTCCTCACATGTCAATACATTATGACACACATAACCTCGATCAATTACCACGAAGCATGTCACTCAAACTCAAAGCAATGACAACAGTCCTCAAGACCAGTTGTGACAGAATACCCACAAGACATTCCACACAACAAGCCATAATAGACCATAGATTTTCGAACTCAATTCAAAAACTAGTCCTAACAATCCCAAATGCGGACTTTCGAACCATTAAACGGCCTAAGCTATACTTCAGTCTCGAAATGGATCATAACTTGAGGTGGCCTGGGTGATTCAAAGCCTACATCAAGCTTGCGTTAACTATAATTTCCAATGGAGAACACCCAATCCGAATTCCCTCTTTTTTCCCAATGGAATCCCGGTCCCAAAATCTAGGCAGTGTATGGGGTGAGGGAGCCTTTGTCTTGATCCCGAAAAAATGGACCATAACTCCCGAGTTATAGAGGTCCAATTTTGGTGATTCAAAGCCTAACATCAAGTTCTCAAATACAACTACGAATTTCCGAAAGCACTATTCCAAATCTGGACATCATATGGGGACAAAAACAAGGCACTATTCAGCATCCCAATTTTTGAAACAACCCCTTGGAATGACTAAATAGTCCTTAGAGTGGAAAATAAACCAAATTATGAAGAATCCCTCCTTTTAGAAGAAACTCTAGGAAGCCCCGAACAAACCTTTGATTTCTTGAACTCCTTTGCTGAATCCTCGATGAAATCTCTTTTTTCGGTACCCACAGCGTAGCCCTTGTGATAGATGAACTTTGTATGGCCTAAAATCTTGGGTAGTAGAATTTTGATACCTTCACCAAAACATCTCTACTATTCCTTAGGAATTTTTATCGATCGATTAGCTAATGATAGAGTGATGTTGGTAGGCTTAATACTAACAAGCGCTTATATCTTGAATAGCGATAGGTTTACAGCCCCAAAATCTAACGAGGCTTTGTCTATACAAGTCCCTCCAGTAGTGACGATATTGTGGGGGATCCTTGATCCTTGTATTTCAGCGAGTGCTGCTCTGAATGATGGCAGACTTGTCGTAGGAAGGCTTTCTTTTCAATGCTCAACCCTCTTTTGACTGTGCACAGGTCTTTCAAAAATTTTGCATATGTTTGGGACACCTTGTCGTATCCAGCGGTGGGATATTTACCTTGCTGCCTTAACACCTCTCAATTTCGAAGCAGTTCGCGATTTTTTCTTGCCTTTAAGTTAGCGGGGAATGGAGGGGCATGTTTTCTTCGTTGAATCTTCTCACGATTATTGTTCTGTCGGGCTCGGCCATATTTTCTTTTACTGTTTCTTCAGCAGTCATAGGGCGCCAGTTTGCTCCAGTTCTTTTCCTCCTCAAGTATTAGCCTTTACTTCATCCATCCTTGGTTGCTGGAAGAACCTATTTCATGGACTCCCTTTGGATTTGGCGGTGTTTGGGAAGGAATGTTCCTTTCTCTTGTGCCTCCGGTAAATTATTAATCCACGAGTGATGGAATATTTATGAGTTATCAATCTTACGATTAAAAGTTTGCTTTCAAACCCATCTATTCTCTTGTTCGAGGTGCTTTCCACAGTATCTGAATCTTTGAGCCAATTGCGCATTGATTCCCGCGCTCTTCTAAGGTACTACACCTTGCTCAAATTTAAAATAGCTTGTTCACTTGAGGGGATGAGGATGTTGTGGTTGAGGTGAGAACAATGTTTAGCACCGGGAGAACACGTATCTGCGGGGGTTAGGTTTCCAAGAGGTCGGGTGAGTTCCTCAGTGGGATTATATGTATTACCATATAGGGCATTGGGTTGTGGCTTATGTTAGTCCACCGAGCATTGGCATGCTCGACATCAAATCTCGGCAGGAGCAATTGGGCCGGTGTTCTTCTAGGTGGCGTGGATTGAATGATTGATGCATGGGTTGGCTGTGCGGAGGTTTTCAATCCTTTTGCACCCTCTGTGGCACTTTTCCTTCTAGCTCTTCCACCTTCCTTGCTAAGGTCGATATCTTTGCTTTCATTTCCACGTCTTCGGAAAGTGCATAAATGCCTCCCCTTGGGTGGGTCGAAGGCTTCATTCTTTCGACTTCCCGCAGATTCGGTTCATCCATGACTTGGAAGTTTGACCACATATTCAAAGTCCATGACCGTGCGGGTTTTTGCTTTCGGAGAGTCACCCTTGTGGTTTCAGTTACTTCATAAATTTGGAGACATGCCATCATAAAATGATTCCACTAGCATCCATGTATCAAAACCATGAATTGTGGACATGCCTTGATGGTCTCCATGAACCTCTCCCAACGCGATAAAACTTCTCATTGTCATAGGCGGTAAGTGTAGATTTACCTCTTCAAATTGGTAGTAGTAGTCGTCGCAGCTTCTTCAAAAATTCGGCTTGGTCGACCCAATTTCTAATTGTTCGGCCTCAGTGAATTGAGCCGTGGCACGGCTTTGTCCTTGAGGTTAGCAGGAATGCCTTCAACTTCAGCAAATCCATGCTCGGTTATACCCTCCTTGAAAGTTATGCATACTTCCTCAAATCCGAGATGTGAGTATGGATTTTCATTTTCCATACCATGAAAGGTTGGGAGTAGGGCGCGAGATGGAGTCTTACTACCACATCCTCGGCGGAGTGGTATGATACGGAAGAACACTAACTCTATGAGGGTGTGAGGTCCCTCGATGACTTCCTATAACAATTGGATTCATTAGATACCTTTGCGACTTCTTTGTTCCTCAAGTAGAGGATCATTCTCATTGTGCCCGGCGACTTCTTGACTTTGCTCGATTGGTGCACTAACTCTTTGCAGTCTACCTGATATCCCTCTATCCCAGTGATGCATAAACACCTGTAACACAAAATGGGACAAAGCAAAAGAACACAAACAAAAACACCAAAAAGAGTCAGTGGTAGCCAAAATATCAATATTTGTAAGGTAAAACCGTGTGTTATTCTTGATAAAAAAAGCGAAATTCTAAACAATGAAAATCAAAAGGTTTAAAAAGGTCACCATGCTTGTAATAGGATTACAAGTACTTATTAACTCATCATCTGTAGTTTGGCACCATCCCGGCAACGGCTCCAGACGATTCGTGCCACGGTAGGGTGATCGGAATCAGCAAATTTGTTTTCCTATTTTCCTCCTGCTGTAATTCATTTCACTGCTTGACATAGCGGTCTAGGGTCGAACACGGGGATGGGTTTTCATCTTACAAATGATTTGTATCATGGTTCAAAATGGTGAGGCTTTCATTTGGATTTTTGGATTAGCATTGAAAAGTGTGGGTGTTGTTGTCACTAGGTTAACTGAAACAGTTTAAAATAAGGTGTAGAATGGAGACCTTGAAGGCTTGGGTCACTAGATTGGCCTAATGAGGTTATAAGGTGTCCTCGGATTATTTCCTCGCATTAGGGCAAATGACATATAGTCATTGTCAAAACCCGGATCTTTGTTTAGCTTTAAAACCAACCCAAAAAACATTCCTAGTTGAACCCGATGCATTTCTTGAACATTTAATGTTTAGGTTGAAAACCAAGCATTTAACCACCTTCGGTGGCTCATAAATGACATCTAATGGATGTCGGTGTATCTACCATTAAGAATACCTTGAACCTGAAGCATGCAAGAATATTGACAGAAGAGAGTACATTAAATAGCATTAAACCCACAGTTTGGAAAGTTTGAAACACATAAATGCATTTGCTCCGTTTAAAGCGGAGGAACACACACGAGCCACCATTAACCAACCTAACCTCCTCTTCAAAGTTTTGAGGCTTAGCCCAAATATCATGAGTTGTCATCCTCAAAGGGTGTGTTTAGCGTAGAAAATGAGAGAGAAAAGAGAAGAAAGAGAGAAAACTGTAACCTAAAATGAAAAGCTGCGTGGATTGAAAGTTAGCAAAAGTTAGGGTTACAAAATGTCCATAAGGTGGCTTATATAGCCTTACAAGATGTGTGAAATACCAAAATAACTTAGAAATAATATGATTACATTGGGGACAAAATGGAATTACACAAAAGCGGGGTCGTTTGGATCCTGAAACGAGAGGGAATTGCTTGATTTCGTTATGCACGATGGGCTGCTATCATAGCGAGTGCGGGCATGAGAATTTGAACTCGCTATGCACCGGTAATTTTAAGCTATGATGGCGAAATTTGGCCATAACGAATTTACGCTAGGATGCGAAATTTTAGCTACCATTTAAGTACGCAATCCTTGTGAAATTTTCGCTATGCCATAGCAAAATTCTTTGATCTCTGCGTTCGTCTGCATCAATTCGACTGCATTTCTTCATTTCGAAGCGAAATTTCTTCATCCCGGCTTGATGAAATCTGTAGAGAATCCATACGAACTTCGGTATAAAACTATCCACAATTACGATGCCAAGCTTGATATGATGGTGAGGTTCCCAAACACGCAAAAACTATCAAAAGCGACCTCTCGAAAACAAAAATGAGTAGTACTAATCGAACCTGCACATGTCAATCGGCTTAATTAATATGATTAGTATGCAAAAAGCACTCAAAACCTATCTTAAATAGGACTCAAAATAGCACTTTTTGGGTACTAATCACGCACTACTTTAGGATGTGTTCTTATTTTACTACTTGTTACTTAACAAATACGGGTTAGGTAAGGTAGTAAGAGACTATGATCAGTTTGAAAGTCAATAAGTGGTCCCATCCACATGTTTATTGGCCAATCTCAATTGCATGGAATGCAGGCAAATAAAAGACTTTTTTCCGATCAAGCACAATAAGAATATCAAATTGCTCTAGCATTAACTCAACTCATGTAGTTAGATTATTGAAAGTGTTAGGATATTAGGATTAAGTTCTCTACTAGTTGGGGTGTGGCAACTTTGGAGAGCATTCTTTTGATCCCATTATGAATTCTCAAAGTAAAAGCATGTGAAACAGATTTACTGTTTATATGGGAAAAATCCTATGGGATCTAAGCGTAAAACATTTCATGATTAATTAGATTGGAGATATTTTCACCAAAGTACGTAGCAAATTTTATGTACATGAGAAAAGGTCCCTTATAAGGATACCTAAGCGTCAAACACCTCGATGCCGCCCCTTCTCTCCTTTTCTCTCATTTTTCTCTTGTAGCCCCTATTTTCTTTCAAGCAGGAAGGGTAATTTCTTGGTTATATACGCTATCCCGTATTTTTTAATGGATTACGTAATGGTAGAGATTATCATCTCGATTTTTTTATGCTTGGTAAGTTAAAGGTTAACCAAAATATTATTTGATCAGCTCGCATAAGCTCGGGCTCGGGCTCGAGCTCGAGCTCAACAAGCTTGAGCCTAAAAAAAAGCTTGACTGGAGGCTCGGGCTCGAGCTCGGGCTCGAGCTCGACTTAAAATAAACAAGCCCAGCTCAAATGTTTCAAAGCTGCTCGCTCGGCTGGGTTGCACCTACTTATGGGACCTTTTCTCATAGGAATAAAAATACGCTCGTACTTTGGTGAAAATATCTCTTGATAATGGTGTGGAATGTTTTGGCTTCGATTAGATCCCAGCAGGATTTTCCATATAAAATAATCTGCACCACATCTTTCGACTGAGAACCATAATGAAGATCGAGTGTGAAATGCTCCTCAAAGTACCACACCAATGAAAAGAGCAAATCTGTGTCTAACACTTTCAATAATCTAACTTTACATGAGAGTTGAGTTAATAACTAGAGCAATAATGATATTCTTATTATTAACGAAAAGATCTGCTTATTGCACGCATTCCCGCTGCAGTGAGCTGGTGTCGCTAAGATGACTATTGACTTTCAACCATCTACCTTACGGTGCCTGACTTACATTGTGTTCATCTTTAAATAAACACATCTAAAGTAGCGATGAGCCCTTAAAATGCAAGCGGATGCGATTCCAGCCACTGCTTTGGTACCCGAGTTATAGGATTGTGCATGAATTGACAAGCTTAATTGATGGATTAAAATGTGATCTCACAAAAGTCAAGCATTGTGGCAGGCTGAAATTTTGGGTTTTTGATAGGTGTGGCTGTACTTGTGGGAGTGAAATTAACCTCCTTAAATTAACCATGGGGCACCACCGAATCAACATGTTCTAAACCGACAACCCAAGTTGTATGCGGTGGCGATATAGGACCAAAGCTGGATTAAACGACACCCGAAGGGCCCCTGTTACCTCTTCCGGAAGATGGATCCTTGCGTGGGTGTCTTAAATGCAACGTGGACGCCACCCTCTTTCCCTGGCGAAAATATGATAGGGTGTGGCTTTGTTCACGATGAAGTGGGCAATATTAGTGCAGCAAGAATCGGAGGATTACAAGGCCCGATGGCCCACTTGTGGATCTGGGGCATCTACGGCTGCTGGTACTTTACAATGGGCTGTTTTGGAAAATTTTCGATGGAAAAGAGGGGAAAAAAGGAAAAATTAAAGGCTGGTGGCAAGGACTTGAACTTGGGAAGTGGGAGAACTTTTGTTACATTAATAAACGATTGCAATTGTTGTTAAAGCCCAGGAGAACTTTGTTACATTAATAAACGATTGCAATTGTTGTTTAAACTTTTAATTCGATTCCATGCCATGGTACCGTAATGCGCGGTCTGTGAATACTTTTATTGTTGGCTCACAAATATGTACCAATTGATGAATTTTAAATTTTAAATTTAGTATTTTCTCACAAACACTGTAATTCTCAATTATGAAGTACAGCCTGTGATAATATTTTACACTTGTAATCTTCTTGAATTTATGCTTATAATGTCTTCTTGATAAGATTATGCTTACATCTTTGTATCCACGTAATCAACGCAATAATATTACAGTGTTTGCCTATAATCCCATATGCTCGATGTATGGCATGTTGCAAGATGCGCTCACAGGGAACACTCTACTACCACTGGATCCTGCAAAACACTCCTTCCCGAGCATACATCATTAAAAACTTAATTACGATTCAATGGAAAGTAAATAAACCCGGTGACAAGCAATTGTCTAAGTCAGGTCTTATCTGAGAAATCAAGAATCTTTTGTCTAGAGTCGGTTGACAAAAGAAGCAAAAAACAGCTGTCTAAATTCCCGTTGACAAAAAGAAGCAAAATAAATCAAAAACTAAGAAGTTAGGTTTGCTTTTGTAATTCTTCAAGTCATATATCTCTTTTAGTATAAACTATCAGTCAACCTGTAAATTAAATAATAAGCAAAAAATAGTTAATACAAAAAAAAAAAAAGTAAACTAACTAATATGAAAATATGTAAACCCAGTAATGAACACTTACACATTGCAACTATACAACCCAATTAAGTGTCCATCTCTAACAGCTCTTACATAAATCATTCTCAACCTTTAAATAAAACAAGCAAGATCAAGCTTCATGTAAAACAAGAAATACTAAATATATATATAAACATATATTAAAGTCAATAAAAAAGTACTTACATTGGATACTTATTTCGACTAATCTATGCGTAACCAATCTCCCATACAATCAAAGCTTGGAGCGAGTCTCGGGCTTTAAAGAACTTCGATATTGGTCAAATTACTCCTCGGCACTAAAGGCGGTCCCAGTGACTTATTGTGTGTAGGAATGGATAATATGTCTCGAGCCATCTTTGATAAGTGTGAAATTTTAGGTATTAGCTTTCCACCAATTAGAAAGCATCAAATCTCATATTCCTCTCATTACTAGGCTTATAAACTCCTTCATCTAAATACATGTCTATCTCACTCTTGTTCCCGGGAATGATATCGAGGAATTAGTTATAGCCCGCTCGTCAAAATCAGCATGTCTTTTGTTTTTTAGCGAGGATTTAAGTCATAAGTGGCCTTGCTCATGCTACTATTTATTTAGCTATCTACAGGATAGATATTCCTTGTAAAAGAAATTGTAACCTGAACATCATCTATATGCCTGCGAAAATTTCTTTGGATAAATTTTGGAAAAGAGTAGAGAATGAGTTTCATTTGCATCTTAGGATCGAGACCGCCCAGTGCCATCACGAGTTACATTCTACGATACTTGTCAAACTTTTCCTTCATCTTTAGAGTCATACGCTTCACAAAATCTCTATTATCAATAGACATGTCATTCAACATCTTCATACTCCCATGTTGTGAAGAAACAAATTTGAAGTAGGATGTTTTCGATCCCGAGAGAACACCTTTGTAACATCATTAATAACCTCCCAAAACTTTAGAAACCTCGTGACCCTTTCAATCCTCATCGGATAGCAGCCATTTATAGTTGTAGTCCTTTCCTTCTTAGGTAAGAAAAATTGACTTGTTCTCAAGTGCACTCTAGCATGGCATGTTAGGTTCCACGTGTAGGCACATAAAGAATCGCTTAGGGTGAATGGCTTTGAGCTTTGACGATTTCATTGAACTTATAAAGTCAGAGACAACTTCAAATACTTAACACTTTCTCGAATATTCTCAATCACATCTCGTGCCATTCGCCCATCTTGGACCAAGTAAGTTTAGAATATGAGCACGGCATCGGGACATGAAATATTTGGTGACTTTTCTTTAGCTTCAAATTTTCTTTCAATACTCTTATTCAAATCATTTGAAGAAGCATTATCGGAGTGTAATGGTGGAAATTTTATCTTCAGTTACGATCAATCAAACGCTCACGATACTATCGGTAATTGCAAAGCCTAGTGTGAGGAGGTTCCAAGGGACAAAAATTAAGAGTTTGCTCTAACTTCCAGTCACGAGATCGAAAATGTCAGTGAGGCACATACCTATGGGTGGTTGAAGTCCATAATCGAGAGAGAAGTTAAGTTGATTTTATTAATGCACGCCAATGCTGACTTCAAACTTTCCTTCTCGGATATATACATCTTACCATGCAATCAAGCGGTTTTGTACCCCAATTGAAACCATGCTTGGGGTTCAAGACTTCTCTGAGAGATTTGAGTGAAGAACTGGAATTGCTCACACCATCGCGAAAAGGATATTCGATTGGACAACAAACATCTTTATAAGTTCCTCTCTTACTTTTCCTTTATCATACTTAAATATTGATAGCATTTCATCACCTTGATAACATCAAAAGACAATAAACTGCTTTAAGGACGCCATCCTTGCCCAGCGAAAGTAGCTTTCTGAGGTGTGCGAAGTTTTGGATGCCTTTTAGATGAGTTATTTTTATTCTTATAGGCAAGATTATGCTTGTAGTGATTACATCTTGCCTTCATGTACGCTATTGTTTGTTATGATTTCTACCTTCAAACTACTAATCTCTTATCACACTTGTCTTGGCCCAGATTGCATCTATACCCGTTTCATCCATTTCGTCATCTTTATCACATCTTCCCATGCTCGATCACAATATTAGCTTTTTGTTGGTCTAGACATTTCGATAAAATAATCCATAAACTATTTCTAAAAATGCAGAAGCAATTACAAATTTACATATACATAAGAAGTAATCTCATTAAATCCATTTAGACAAGTATTACGTCTCTTTGAAGTGAAGATTCATGATTGAAATTGAAGATTTTATGGTTTTGTTGTCTCGTAACCAATAGGATCTTGTTGGTGTGATTGAAATTTCTACTGCTTGCGATGTTTCAATTTGCACATCTTTGGTTTCGGATCATCAAGCCTGAGAGAGGTTCTTGAATCTTTCCCCTCGATTCCATTTATTCCCTTGCTTTTAATTATCGTGGTGGATCGATAGTGAAATTGATTATCAAAACTTGATTGATTCGCATACCCGGATAAAAATCAATTCATGATTTGATTTTAAACCCCGGATAAATAAATTTGTTAAAAAAAATCCATAATGTCCCATAACAAAACATTTCCTAAACACCACAGTGTTTCGCACCATGAGGCTTTACTTCCAAGGAGAAGGTTCTTGAACCCAGTCTACACGAGTTCAACCACTTCCATAGTTCCATGCCGGGAATTTCCACAACCAATAACCAAAAACCTACGGTTTTGAAGTCGAGTTTGGACTTATACACAGGCCATGGACCATTGATCCCAGAGAGCCGATGCAATTTACGGTATCATAGGCTCGACATTTCCTTTGCTTCTTGTTAAAAAACTAAACCGAATCAAGATTGAATTGATATTATTGGGCATCAATTAAATGATTAAATCGGAGAATACCTTGAATGATTGTATTTGTAAGCGGAGATTGTGAAAATGGAGCCAAGAAAATCGTGAAGCATGGTCGGCGTCGCGATAGGGAGAAAGGTGAGATGCAGTCGGCGTCGTCGGCGTCGGGAGAGAGGCGGTCGATTTGGGTCGAGATGTAGTCGACCCAGGCGTCGCCGATGTCGAGGAGAGAGAGTCGGGGGCAGCCGGGGTAGATAAAGCGAGGCCGGCGGTCGGTCAGTACGGCGATGCAGGGGCGGCGATGGGAGAGTGAATCGGTGAGAGCGATGGCGACTTTGTGGTTTAGGGTTTTTTTTCCATATATTGCAGTGCAAAGCAGCGTCGTTTTGCGCGATGTGCAAAATAAATGCTAAATAGCGTCGTTCTGATAGGCTCGTTTGGGCTCGGTTGGGCTCGGACTGGCTCGTTAAGAAACAAGCTAATTTTAGGTAAGCAGCTTGTTAGGCTTACGAGCTCGTAGAAACTTTTGAGTTGAGCCCAAGCCCAAGCCCGAGCTCAGGGGCTCAATTACCAGCCCTAGCAGGTTGTGTTTTGTGGAATTATGGAAGATTATTCTAGTTTTCGCACAAGGAAAAAGAGTTGTGATTAAACTCTTAGAATTGTGAATTTTATATACGGCTGGAGTTGTTAAGTCTTGCATGCTTAGGAATGCTTGGGAAGGCTGCGGAGATACGAAAAAAAAAAAAAAATATATATATATATATATATATATATATATATACTATATATATATATATATATATATATATATATATATATATATATATATATATATATATATATATATTATATATGGGCATTCAACTCAATTTTGAACATGAAGCCCAGTTGTGTTTGTGAAGTGCGGAAATGATTCAGTTTAGCCTGAAAAAGAGTTGTAATTAAACTCTTAGATTTGTGAATTTTATTTACGGCGGTTATTTAAGCTCGCTTCTTGAGAGGTGGTTGAAGCTCTTTGGAAGAAATTGAAAAAAAAATATATTTATTGCAAGGCATAAATTGGAATAGCTATTGCCAATTTCAACACTGGAGTCTAACCTAGTTTTGAAATTAAGTGACATGCGGGGGCACAAGGCGCGCGGCGAGAAGGTTGGTAGCGCAACTGATTATTTTGGTCCCGGGGTTGCGACCCTAAATTTGAAGGTCATTGACATGGTTGAAATTTTAGGACTAGTTGGCCTTGGTCGTGACATGAATTTCATGTCGTGACTTGGGTTGGATAGTTCGAGGTCGCGACTTAGCTTTGAGGTCGCGACCTAGTTAAATCTTGAGGGTGTTACAACACCTAGTTTTGGTGTTGCGGCCAAGGGAATAGAGTTGCAGGGCTATCTTGGGTGTGACACGAGATTTTCGATCGACCTAGTGAGATGGTGGGACACGTTGGGTTGGAACCCCGGGGAAAAAGGAGGTCGTTACAGGTTAGGACCAAGTGAGGTCGCGACCCCGTTTTGAGGTCGCGACCTGGTCTGGTTTGCTTGGGGTCGCGACCTGGTTTTGAGGTCACGACCTGGTTCGCCTGAGCGTGGGGTCGCGACCAGAAATTGGCGTCGCGACCTGGCTCGGCTGCGACAGGCTTGGCGACTTGAAAGTTGGCGTCGCAGGGGAGGTAGTGGCCATTGGGGTCGCGACCTGGTTTGTTTTGGTTGGGCAAAAAGGAGGTCGTGACATGGGGGATTGATCCGCGACTTGGCGCCCCTGATCATCCGGTCGCGACAGAAAGGAAATCGCGACCTAGCACGGGGTTTGGCGAGGGCGAGTGTGACCTCGTTTTGAGGTCGGCACGGGTCGACCTTCTTGAGGTAGTGACACGGACTTTAGTCCGCGACCACAGCCTGGCTGTTAGGCCATTTGGTATCACGACCTGGGCTTTGGGTCGTGAAAGGGGTAAGCCGCGGCGTGTAGCCGCGATAGCGTCATCTTAGCGCTAGCCAGCTGCGTATAGCGGCGGTCTTGCGCGACACAGGCGCTATGCGCGCGGTGTGCCGACCACCTGGATTACGGGTGTGCGCCTTGTGCACCCAACCCGATTTGACTTCGATTACTGTTTTACAATCCAGCTGATTGGAACATTGTTCATGAGCACTGTTCACAAGGTTTTAAAAAAAAAAAAAGTACAAAAAATTTGAAAATTTTTCTTGTGTGTGATCTAATATATGGAATGTTTGTCTTGCATTACTTGTAAATGCATTAACGTGGTGTATGAAAAATATTTTTTCGGTGTGTAAATAGTTTCTCGGGGCTATATTTACACCCTTCGAGTATGATGACCTCAGACTAAAACACTTTTTACAAATTTGGTTGCACAATTACCAAAGGGTTATTATCTAATCCGAGCGCACCATAAAAACACATTTAGACCAAAATCTCCCTAGAGTTAAATCATTTCAATTTTGGTTTTTTGGCTGATGCAAGTGCCTGGTCGACAAGTAATAAAATGGATATAAGTCGGATATCGATCCACGGAGATCTCGAGAATTTTAAATCAACTACTGTTACTCTCAAGCTTAGTACTATTTGGACCATAAAGTGATATTGGAATCGGCTTAAGAAGCTGGAAATTATACTAACACAGTAAAGTGATGAGCAATCAAATAGCTGGAATATAAAGAATAAAGAATAAGAATAGTTAAGAAAACAAATGGACAACTGAATAAATTATCTTTGAGAGGGAACACATCAAATTATCGCTATGGTGAAATGCGATTCCTGTAGTTAATACGGATAAAACTTCTTGAATATTTCAGGTTTTAAAATCTGTCCAAGGCGTTTAGCAGTAAAGCTGGATCTCTCCACACTCCACATTTCATTATCTAATTTTTCCTGATTCTTTCGAAGACAGGGAATGAGATAACTACTTTTAAAAGGGTTTTCCTTAATCTGGGTATTTTTCTTTTGCAATACTTCATACCCATTTTACGGACTGTAAACCTTTGCTCCCAAGTTATCGGTCAAGCAAGGATATACAACTTCCAGGATTCTCTTCCTCAAAATTAGAATAGATCACCCTCTCGATTAGATCTCGGCTAACGGATCGACCCTCATTGTCGAATTGAAAATTGAACTCTGCTTGTTTAAATTGATAACTCATTCGACTCTTTCTTGATTTCAAGTGAGAAGAAGAGATTTATCGAGTAAACTTGCAGCTCATTAGATCTCAAATAGCGAGTTAATATACCTTCAGCCAAATTGTTCATACTCTTAGGGCGCCTTCTGTGTCACTCGGAGGGCCTCCTTGAAATCGAGCAATGAGACAAATCTTATGTGGTATAAAGGCGATATTCAGATCGATCTTGATAAACCAACACAGAAGTAAATTCTTAAGCGAAATTCAAGAAGGCTCTTTGGAAACATTCTGGGAAAGATAATTTACATTATAGCATTCATAATGGGTTTGGATTCCTTAATTGCTGAATTACACCCCTACGACTTTCCTCACGATCATAAGAATAGCGCAAATGGGCGAAATTCGAATTCAGAATTGTCACAGACTTCAAAAGATTCAGGTAGTAATTTGAAAGAAGCGGAGTGCATTCGGCTTCTACTCGGAAACATAACATCCAATTCGGAAAAGAAAACGAACTAAAGCGATAAATCTAATCTAATCTCTAACTATCAATATTGAAGAAAGAAAAGAAAAATAAAAAGAAAAGAAAAAAGAAAAGAAAAGAGTAAGAAAAATGAGCCTTCGACTACCGGACACTCTCCGTGCGTATCATTTTATGACTACTTTATATTTGGGTAGGCTGGCATTGACTATAAGGTTTCTCGGAGTTGGGCCCTAATCCCGATCTGCAGTTTTTGTGGATTTCCAGTGGGTTAGCCCGTATTGAAAATGTTAAATTAAATGACTTGACTCCTTGTCGCGGGCATCATCCATCTTCGCGACCTTCGATCTCACGTCACGGCATCGACTTAAGTCTTCTATAGCCTTCAAGCGCAGGTATTCTGGCGTGCGAGAAATCAATCTCACGTCGCGACCTCAACTCAAGTCTTCTGCAGCATTCAACTTGTCTTCGGGTGTCGCGACATCAATCTCTTGTCACGACATCAGCTTAAGGATCTGCAGGTTTCAACTGGTTGCTCTTGATGTCGCGACATCAATCTCTTGTCGTGACATCGATATATGGCTACGAGGTTTTCCTTGATGGTTCTGTTGTCGTGGCGGCCATCCCCTTGTCGCGAAATCAGCTCCGCTGACTCCACGGGTCTCAAGCTGTTTGTTCTGATGTCGCGCGACATCAATATCTTGTCATGACATCACTTCATGGCTCCTGCAGCTTTGAACTGGTCGCCGTGGTGTCAGCGACATCGATCTCATGGGACATCGGCTTTAGTCTCACAGGTTTCAAGCGCAGGGTTCACGATGTAGCGACATCAATCTCGCGTCCGCAGCCAAGCCAGTTCATTTTCTTCTGACTTTCAGCGAGCAAGTCTATGTCGCGACCTCGATCTCTTGTCGCGACATCAGCTTATGTCTTTGGAGGCCTCACTTGTTGCTTTCGGTGTCGCGACTTCAGTCCTCTGTCGCGACAACAGCTTCAGTTAACTCAGCTCATCCTTCCAAACATGTCATAGCTTCAAGTCGATTCTCTTGTCACGACCTCTATCCCTTGTCGCGACATCAACCTTTGTCGCGACATTACGATGTTGTCGCGACATCACTTCTTTATGTTCGCACCGATCCTCGATTGTCTATCTTGTGATCCACATCGCGACACATCAAATTTCCTTCAATTTTCACGATGTCACGACCTCGTAAGCTGGATTAATGTAAACCCCGAAAGTTGCAACATTAGTTCGCGAGTTGCTTTCATTTTACGCCCCACGCTATTTTACGCATTTTACTCATGATTCTGCGTTTTTCCACTGCATTTTCTTCTTTCTTTTATACTTCCTGCAAATAACAAATTTAGTGAGTTTCTTGTATTTGCATCTAATTATTCCTTTTTACATTAAAATCAACGAAAAATGGACTAAAAATATATGACTTTAAGCTCATCAAACTCACGGCTTAAAGTTTTGCTTGTCCTCAAGCAAAGAAAAAGAAAGAGGACTGTTTGTCTCAGGTAAAATAAAAGAAAATTTTAAGGACATTTTCTGATTGATTCTGTGATGGCATTCAATTTAATTGAAATACAAGGTATGCATTATTTTACGTACATCTAACTTCAAGTCGATTCAAGGTTGGTTTCTACTCTTTATACTATACAAAACTAAAGCTATTGAAATTGTTTTACAAACAACATAATCATTGAATCTTTGTTGAATAATAGATTATTTTCCTTTCTCTTTTTCATACTGAGTCATTTAACTCCCTAAAGTCCTTCACAGTTTTGATTGCTTTTATATTTCCAAATTCCATAGGTTTGTTTTTCATATTGATCTCCACTAATGTAGGTGATTTCAGCCTTCAAGATCAATCAGGTCTTTTAGGCTTATATTGTTAGGCCTGGGTAATGGGTAGGATGGAAGGAATTTTTAGGTTAAGATTACCCTGAACCCTTTCTCTCCTCTTCTGCCCTTTCTTCCTTGTAGTTTCTCTAATAAACTCCCCTAAACTTCATGTTTGGGACATCTCTTTGATTTCTTCAATTCAGAATTGTATGCCCCTTATTTCTCACTTGTAATTCCACTGGGGAAATTTCCTTTGTTTATCTGATCGAGGATAGTGCAATGTTTTAACTTTTAGGCTTTCTAACACTCTTAGCGTTTTTTGGGTTAGTAGCTCCCATACCACCAGATGGCATTAGGGTACTAGGTGTTAAAACCTTACAGAACTTAATTGTTCGAAGAGTTGAGCCACAGATAAAACTTATCCTATAAGCGTTCTTTTCTAGCCATTTCTGCTCTTTGCCTTTTCTTTTCATTCCTTTTGATTCCTCAAAAACATATACTCCCGAACTTGATTCTTTCTTCCTCCTTCGAATTCTACAGGTAATCATAGGTTCTTTCTTGAAGGATTGATTTCTTAGAATGGGTTGGGGTTTCCATTGGTTATTTTGAAAAATAAGCTTGTTGGCTCGATTTACGGAACTAAGGTATATGCATCCCAGCATATGAGTAGGATAGCTAAAATAGCTCAAACTATCCAAGAATGGCACACATCATCTCTTGTCAGTTTGTATCACCTAGGATTTTGCCTCGACCCGATAATCTAACAAATTCTAGAATTTGGTTGAAACGATTGTGACAACAAGGGGAGTACCTTATTCATTTTTGTTGGTGAAGTATTTAAATTAATTATTAATCAACGGAGTTCCTTGACTTATTGTTCATACCACAAACTCAAAAATATGTTTAATTTACTTCTATTGTATTACCTTCCTCAGTGCGGACTTATCAGTTAGATTTAAGTAACTTTTGCACCTTGTGTTTCAATCAAACTGTATTCATTTGGCCCTTATTCTACATTTCAGCTCATTCCTAATCTAACTGCTTCATTCAATTCAGCTCATTGCATCTCAGCAGTTTTTATTCTGGAACTAATTTCTACTTTAATTTCCTAATCATGCAACCACAAAGCAACACAACATTGAATCAAACAAATTCAAAATAGCACACAACAATTCAATTTAAATTTCGTTTTATTGCGGAGTTCGATTAGGCGATTGGATACACAGTATGGGATAAAGATGGTAATGAAAGTTAGGCAGGGAGAAGGTCTATTTTTTTCTTTTGAAATAGCCAGGAGCAAAGATGTTGGGGGGATCTAGGTCTAATGTACCTAAATGGGCTGGGAATTCTGGAATTTTCATTTCTCTTCTTTCCTTTCTCTTCTTAGTTTCCTTCTCCATTTGTTCTTCAATGAAAACTCATTAGAGATCAACCTTTTGTTCAACTCATCACACTCTTTCCCAAGCCATTCATTGTATTCTCCATTTCAGTCATAACCTCTAGGAATTTGGCAAGATTGTTGTTAATCAGATCTAAGTTTTCCAGCCATTCTTTTTGCCTGTAGGATTCTGTATCTTTTTGCTTCTTGTCTCTATCGTCCAATCTATTTTCAAAATCTTTCTGTAGAGACTTGTATAAAAACTTGAATCCTTTGATTTGCTCCCCAAATTTGGCTTCTTGCTCTGTATCTCTTTTCTTTATCAGTTTTAAGAGTTGAGAATCACGCTCAGGCGGATTTGTTATAAGCTTCATGACTGAGTTTGAGTTTTACATAACGGTGTGATCTCTTTCCTTCATTTCTTTCTTAAACTCTTCCCTTCTTTGCTTCAAATTTTTTCCCATTTGTTCCTCTTTCTGTTCAACTCTTACTCCCCCTTTCTTTACATTCTCTTGTAGCTCCACCTCATGCTCCTTTTCTTTTAATTGCTCTTCCTCCCACATTTCTTTGGTCTCTTCTTTTCCAATTCTTTTTCATAAATGCCTTCTCGAATTCTTCTTTGTAGTTTCCTCCTTCTCTCTTTCATCTATTCTCTTAACTTGGCATTGAGAGCTTCCGATTGAGCTGTTCTCTTGTGCTCCCCTTGAGCTTTCTCCATGTTAGGGAATTTTGTTGCACTTACGGGAGGAGAGCGCTAAGGGGATGGAGAAGTCTATTAGAGTTTGCCTTCGTCTTGCCTTTCATTGTGCAAACATATAATCATTGTTGTCAGTGAGTTTTAAGGTGCTCTGCTCCTTGATCAGCAACCCTCACAAAGTCTCCTTTTAAGGTTCTTGACTTGGGTTTCATCTACGATCTCTACCCGGCCTCGCTTTCTTCATGGTTATGAGTGTAAAATATCTGGAAGGATGATGGACCTCAGATGTTTGCTATTGTTAGATTCTGATTCTGTTTCTTTGACATTTGTTGGTTAAGTGGATGGTTGTTATTGGGTGAGAATAAGACCTCTTTATTTCCCTTCATGATACCTCATGATAGAATTCTCTATGACAACTCCTATATTGATCTTGTATCCTTTTAGGATGGCATCTGACAACAAACTTCTTGTTCTCTCGTTGTGCACATGTTTTGTTGGAACCAAAACAGAAGCCAGGAAGTAAAACCATACCTTAGCCTCTTCAGTAAGGCTTCCCCTGTTCAATGTTCTTGGCATTCCTTCTCCTTGGTTTAGCTGCCTTACCGTTAGTGAGCTTCTTGTGATCTTCTCAAAATCTGGTTTTTCCAAAAGTTTCTTGAATTTGGAACCATGTTTATGCCTTTGCCATGCCATAGGCCTCGTTGATGGCCTTAGCTTCAAATGAAACCCAGACTCCTCTAACATAAATCCCTCCATCCTTCCTTCCTACTAAATTCGAATAAAACTCTCTTACCAATGCTGTATACCCTGATTTTTGGTGTGCGAGACTCTCCCATCACTCCTACTGCTCTATCGTCTCTTGAAAGAATGCCAGGGTTTTTTGAATCTCCTCTACTGCGACAAACCCTTGTTAGCATAATATTTCTTCAAGAGATGCCTTGATCGACCACGAAATCTTCTACTTCTTCTTCTTCTCTCATCTTTCCCTTTTCCCTTTTACTGCTCTTTCTTGAGAAGTTCTTAGGAGCCAGTGTTTCGATGTACTTATCTCACCTTGTTCTTCTGTGAATCTCATCTAGCAGTTCTTCTTGGCGGTTTCTTCTTCCCAATTGTCATGTTTTCTCCTTCAATCGTCTAGTTGGGTCAGGGTGGGATTCAGCCATTAGGCTTGGAAGACAAGCTTTTCGGGGAAGGTTTGGAAGCTAGGGTTTCGGGGTTGAGATTCGGAAGGGGAAGAGGTGAATAGCTATGTGGGTTGGAGTAGATGAGAAGGGATTTCATGATTTACCAATTCAATCAATGTTTGTGGGCTAATTAATGCTTCATTAAAAACACGTCGCGACTTCAATTTTTCGCGTCTTTTATTGAGGTCACAGGGCTTTTAAAGTGAGTAGTTGGCACACAGTAGGCTTTTATGTCGCGACATACTTAGGATGTCGCGGCCATTACAGATTTTCTAGGAATTGTTTGATGTTGCGACATCCTTTTCCATTTGAAACTTAATTCTCTGTCGCGACTTCCACGGTGGTGTCATGCATATACCTTCTTCCTTGATACTCACAAGTTGCCCCTTCCCCGAGCAAATTCGAGACATCAATGTTTTGTCGCTGACATCACTTATGTCGACACTAATATTCTGGCGCCCTAAGCCCTTAACTCAATGATCTCAAAAAAACTTTTTTCTCTTATTGTTCCTAACCCCTTTAAACATTTCTTCAGGCATCTCCAGGCAAAGATTTAACAAGCAATTCAAGTATATCTATAGAATTGGGTTAGGGATTAAGTTACTCCCCTTTTCTCATGTGGTGACTTTTCTGCAAGTTGCTGGAAATGTTCCTGTGATTGCCTTGCCATTCATGTCTTTGAACCTTGCAGAAGCTTACTGCAATATCCAAGAAAAATCTAATTAAACTACAATCGATTTCTAAAAATTAATTCTATCCTTATAAAAACAAATCTGGCCTAATTTAAGCAACTAAAAGAAAAATATTTCAAAACTTAAAACCAGAAATTAAATCCTTATGGGTTGCCTCCCATTAAATTTCTTTCGATTTGAGTCCTTAGCTAGACTTCTTTGTTGTGGTACTTCTTCTTTTCTCGAAGAACCGGTTAAGGTTCTTCATTTCCTCTTCCACATTTAGATAATGCTTTAACCTTTGTCAGTGACCTTGAATTCTTCGCGATGTGATCCTCGGTGTCAACGCTCCAGATGTAGTACCAGCACCCTTGTGTATAGCCCCTCAGTGGATTTTAATTTCCCTGGAAACAATTTGATCTAAATTAAGCAGCCCGAGAACTTTGTTCCCCTTCTACGAACTCTTTCTCAAAATTCTCACGATCATGCATTTCTTTGTCTTGTCTTTGTATATTCTAGCATTATCATAGGCTTCATTTCTCGATTCTTCAGTTCGAGCCGGTTGGAGCAATCTTTCTTTCCTTGCGTATGGAAGTAGTTTAACTTCTTTATGGCCCACATTGCCTTGTATTCTAATTGAGGTAGATGACATGGTTTGCCAAAACAACTACGTATGGGGGCGTTCGATAGGGGTTTGTATGCGATCCTGTAAGCCCAGTCAAATCATCAGTTTGGAAGACCAATCCTTTCACCTTGAGCTCACAGTCTTCAAATATTCTTTTGAATCTCCACATTTGAAATTTACCTTGTCCATTAGTGCAGGGATGATAAGCTAAACTCATTACATGTGATCCTTACACTGCTCATGGATTTTAAAGATTTTGTTTGCAAAGTAGGTTCCCCATCACTTAATGATGATTAGGTGTTCCAAATCTGCTCAAAATATTCTTTTACAAGAAACTCACAACCGTATTAGCATCATTCCTTGAATGACCGCTGCTTCCACCTGGAAGCGTAATCTTGCCTAGCCGGTATGTATAGGTTTCAATTGATGATGAAAAGAGGTCCCATAAAATCATTTCCCCATATCAAAAATTTGTATCACCGTAATAATACCTTTTAGGGGCATTTCATTCCTAGCTGTGATATTTCAATCTTTTGGCATCTATCCCACTGTTCAACCCACTCAGGTACAATCTACGAAGATTGTGGGCGATAAAATCCCGATTGGAGTATCTTGTGAAATTTTGTTCTTTCTCTAGAAAAATGTCCCATTATGGTGATGCATGGCATTCATTTAAAATGTTGCCTTGTTCACTTTCGGCACACATCTTCTTATTATCATGTCGGCACCTCTTTTGGGCAATAGTGGGTCATCCCAGATATAATATCACGCTGCTCGAGTTCTGAGTTTCCTCTTGTTTGGTAGCTGAATTAAAAGAGCATTACTCCGGCGGATAATTCACAATATCGACATACCATGGAGTTGGAAACCTTAAACAATTGCTCATCTGGGAAGTTCTCTGGTAACATCACATTTTCTTCTCCATCACTTTGCTTCTTTCTACTCTTGACAAGTGATCGGCTATCACATTGTCCATCCCTTTTTAGCTCTTGATTTCCAAATCAAACTCCTGCGGCAGCGACACCACCTTATCAATCTTGGCTTAACCGGCTTTTTCAATATCAGTGTTGATTCTTTTGCATGATCGATGTGAATTACCACATGGGATCCTAAAATGTATTGCTAAATTTTTCACAAGCAAATACTATGGCTAGCATCTCCTTTTCGATTGTTGAGTAGTTCTCTTGTGCTTCATTGGGAGTCTTACTAGCATAGTATATGGCCTGAATACTTTCTCTTTTCTTTGCCCCAACCACGGCTCCCATAGCAAAATGCTTGGCATCACATTATTTCAAATCCTGATCCCGTGCAGTGCGACCATTATAGGTGCTTGTACGATTTGATCTTGATTTCGTCAAAGCATCCTTGCGAAGTCGTAAATTGAACCTTATCTTTTTCGATGTCACATAGTGAATGCGGCTATTTTGAAAAGTCTTTGATGAATCTGTAAATCCGGCATGCCCCGAAGCTTCTTACTCCTTTTACTGTAGTAGGTGGTGCAAGAGTTTTGATAATGGATACCTTAGATTGGTCAACTTCTAGTCCAGTAGCAGAAATTTTATGCCCAAGAACAATTCCTTCTGTCACCATAAAATGGCATTTTTCCCAATTCAGTGCTAGCTGTTTGTCTTGGCATCTTTGAAGTATTGTTTCCAGATTGTTTAAGCATTGATCAAAGCTGGATCCATACACAGTAAAGTCATCCATGAAAATTTCCATCACTTCTTCAACCAAATCTGAGAATATGGACATCATACACCTCCGGAATGTGGCCCGGAGCGATACGTAGCCCAAATGGCATCCTTAAAGGCAAGAGTACCATAAGGGCATGTGAATGTGATCTTCTCTTGATCCTCGGGTGCAATAGCAATGCGATTGTATCTGAATACCCATCCGGAAAACAAAGTGAGGGTGTCTGTAGCACATCCAGCTTATCCCGATCCAATGAAAGCGAAATGATCTTTTCACAGTTCTTTGTATTCAACTTTACGTAATCAATACATACCCTCCATCACATCAGCATTCTTATTTGGAATCAATTCGTTTTTCATTTCGATCCTGATAAACCCCCTTTCTTTGGAACTTCATGGTACAGGCTCACCCAGACTATACGAGATAGTATAGATAAAACCTGGCATTTACTTGATTTGAGTATCTCCTTCCCGACTACGCCCATTCATCCAGGATTCAGTCTCCTCACGGTGTTCTACGAGGATGGTTTGAAGTCTCTTCAGCCGAGAATCTTATGCATGCAAATTGATGGACTGATACCCTTTAGCTCTTGATGGACCAAGCTAGCGATTCTTATGCTTCCTTAATATTTTCAGCAATCTTTGTTCCACCGACCCTCCTTGCAGTACGGCCGAAAGCGATCAACGGTTTTTTTCTTTGGTAATTCTAGTAAGCATACTTTAAATGACATAGCAACTCTTTCAAAACTAGCCCATGCCTTTGGTTTCTTGATGAATTTCCTCTTTTCAATATTTTCCCATTATCGTTTTACTGTTTTTGCTTCAAGCTCAACACGATTTCTATAGAATGAAAATTGCTGTATGGAAATTCGAGAATAGACATCTTGATATCTTGAAATTTATCTCTTTTCATTGATAAAAACTGAGTGTTACAATCATTATTAACATCGGGATTGGAGGTATAGACAAAATCGGCTACGTGCGACTTTCCTTGTCTCTGTCTATATTTTTCCTTACTTTTATCAAGTTAAGCATTGCTTCTTCTCCAACCCCTCAAAGGTAAGAACTCCCTTTTGCATATCAATCGGGCGCTCCGTTAGCTAAGATAGGTCTTCCCAATAGCAGGGGTACTTGAGAATCTTCTTCCATGTCGAGGCCAGTAAGTCTCTTTGGGAAAACAAACTTCCCCAACGGTGACGATACATCTTCAATGACTCCTTCAGGTTTACCATCGATCATGCTGCCCCGTTTGAAGAGTAGCAGTGGTGGGGTAAGCTCCCCAAACTTAGTTTCTTGGCAGCGAGAAGAGGCATCAAATTAATACTGGCTCACAGTCACAGAGGCTTCACGGTCAATTCCTCGACAATACAAAGGAATTGTAGAAACTCCTGGAGTCCTTAAATGCTTTGCGTAGTTCTTTTCGATTCTTGCCGCGCAAGTGGCCGGTGAGATTCACTATTCCTTCCTCTACTATTTTTCTTTTTCTTGCTCGGTATGTCCTTGAAATTTTTGCATAGAGTGGCATGCGGTCACCACTTCGATAAATGGCATGCGATCTCCGGCAGAGTTTCCAGAACCTTGCAATTTGCTCATCATCCTTGACTTCTGCCGTCTTTGTGCAAATGGGATGCGGGCTTTGATTCTTGGATGTTGAACTTCCTTTCTACTCTTTCTTTTTCATTCTCCAGTTCCTCTTTTTGGGCTTTTTCTGCTTCTCTTCTTCTTTGTCATTTTCTCTTTCGTCTCTTAACTCCTTCCCGGCTCTGGCTGCCCTGACCATGCGGTCTTTTGGGTTCTTCACTTGTGTCACTTGGGAAGGCATCTTTTCCTCCCGGCTTTGCGGGGGTTAGGGCGGTTGCCCTACTTGTGTCTCGGGTTCTTGAGGGATGCATTTGTGGTGTTACGAAAAATTTGAAATTGGTAGCGATTCTTTCAACTCTGCAAACTTTGTTCATGGAGGTTAAACGCAGCTCTTAGTATCCCCGTGAAGCTGCGGCTTATCTGATGCTAAGGTGGGCCCTCTCGACCTGATATTCATTTACGTGTTCATTTCCTTCTTTCTTTGCTGCTTTGGACCCTTGGTGGTACATTGATAACCACTGTGGAGGTTACGTCATGCCTTGGGCCTTGTAAACCCCTCCCAATAAGAGAAATTCTCCTTTGGTTCCTCAGTCTTCAGGTGATAATGTCTTTGACGGAGTTAGTATTGGGTTTGAAATGGTAAGCTCTTGGCTCACCCAAATAATTAACCTCTTCAACATCATAAAGTTCTTCAGTTGCCCTCTCAGCACTTCCTTTCAATAACTCTCTTTCAATTGCTCCTATTTCATGAGCAGTGTGTGTCTTTCTTTCTTGCTTGTCCAACTTTTGTACATAATGGCATCCAACAGCTTCCATGGGCATGTCTTGCTCGATCCATGATCCCTTTCCTGCCCCATTGTTTCCTCTTAAAAGCTCGGAAGGAGTTTTCATACATTGTAAGTCTTCAATCAGCTCTTTTGCCTCTTCAACACTTTTCGTTTGAATGCTCCCTGACATAAGCATATTGATCCCTTTTGATATATCATTCAAGGCATGATATACAATGTCCATCTGAGTCTTCAGATCTATCCCATGCATTGGACATCTTCTCAGCAACCGTTTGAATCTTTCCCAAGCTACATACAGGCTTTCATCTTCCCCCTGCTGGAACACAATGATTTCCCTCCTTCTTTCTGTGGTGAGGGCTGGGGGAAAGAATCTACCTTAGTAGGCCTCTACTAACTCGCCCACGATGTCGGCCTTAATATATGGTAAAGATTCATACCATGTGGTTGTTGTATCTCTTAGAGAATGGGAATAGATGCGATTTATGACTTCTGGTCTCACCCCACATTTAACTTCTTTGTATTAGCCATCTCTGAGGAATCTTCCCGGTGTTCGTTTGAATCTTCGATTAGGATGACGATAAGCGATCTTCTTGGGCAATTTATGTCTGATGTTGAACTGATTTGAAATTAATAGCATCAAGCTGCCGAGGCTATCGATTCTTGAGTATTCTTCTGTATAATTGGTGCTCCAGTCCTCCATTGTATCAATGTTGGAGGCCTTCTAGCTTCTTCTATATGTACTTCAACCTGATCCTGTCTTTCATCTGCCATGGTTGAGTTTTCTGCCTTCTTTATCTTTCTCAAGCTTCTGAGTGTCCTCTCTAATTCTGTGTCTGCTGGAATCAGATCAGTGTTCTGTTTCCTATGCATTAAACTTTTGTTCCTGAAATCAAAACACACTTACATTAATAGGATTAGTTTGGTCAACAAATATTTTCAATATGGTTTGTTAAAGGTTAGTGGCTAAAATTAACCACTGCTTGAAAAGCTATTTTTGTTCTTTTTCTTCAAAATGTCCAAATTAGTATTTCCTTCTTTCGTCTGAATATTGATTTACTAAATTCTTTCGATCCCCGGCAACGGCGCCATAAAACTTGATGACCTCAGACCAAAACACTTTTACAAATTTGGTTGCACAATTACCAAAGGGTTATTATCTAATCCGTTGCACCATAAAGCACAATTTAAGATAAAAAATCTCCTAAATTTAATCATTTTCAATTTTGGTTTGGCTGATATTCTGCAAGTGGTCGACAAGTAATAAAATGGATATAAGTCCCGGTCTCCGATCCCACGGGAATCTCGAAAATTTTAAATCAACTACCACGACTACTCGAAGCCTTCGTACTATTTGGACCATAAAGTGATATTGGAATCGACTTAGAAGAGTGGAAATTATACTAACGGTAAAGTAAATGAGCAATCAAATAAGCTGAATATAAAGAATAAAGAATAAAATAGTTAAGAAAACAAATGGACCTTTGAATAATTATCTTTCGGAAGACACATCAGTATCTTTGCTTATAGTGAAGTACCAATTCACACACGGATTAATACGGATAAAACTTCTTGAATATTCGGGTTTTTTTAAAATGTCAGGCGTTTGCTTGAGTAAAGTTGGATCTCCTCCCACCTCCACATTTCATTATAATTTTTACGGTCTTTTTCGAAGACCGAGAATGAGATAACTACTTTTAAAAGGATTTCATAATCGGGTATTTTTCTTTTGCAATACTTCATACCATTTTGTAGATGTACATAAACATAGCTCCCAAGTTATCGGTCAAGCAGGATAGTAACTTCAGGGATGCTCTTCCTCAAAATTAGAATAGATCATCCTCTCCTTGATTAGATCTCGGCTAACAGGATCGGCCTCACTATTCGGGTGAGTGAACTCTACCTTGTTTTAAATTGATACTCATTCAACTCTTTCTTGATTTCAAGTGAGAAGAGATTTATCGAAGTAAACTTGCAAAGCTCATTAGATCTCAAATAGCAAGTTAATATACCTTCAAGCAATTGTTCATAACTCTTAGGGCGCTTCTGTGTCACTTTCAGAGGCCTCCTTGAAATCGAAGCGATGAGACAAATCTTATAGCGGGTATAAGAGCGTATTGGTCGATAACTAAAAAACCCGACACCATAAGTAAATTCATAGAAACTGAAATTCAGAGGCTGCTGAAGCGACCTACGGGAAAGATAATTCCCGACTATAGCATTCACTTAATGGGCGGATTCTTAATTCTTGGAGTGACACCCCTACGGCATTCCTCGATCATAGAACTGCAAATGGAAAGCTAGGGAATTGAATTCGAAATTATGCGAACTTCAAGATTCAGTAGTAATTTGAAAAACGAGTGCATTCGACTTCTACTCGACATAACATCAATTCAGAAAAGAAAACGAAAACTAAAACGATAAATCTAATCTAATCTCTAACTATCAATATTGAAGAAAAGAAAAGAAAAGTAAAGAAAAGAAAAAGAAAAGAAAAGTAAAGAAAAATGAGCCTTCAGCTACCCAGACCTCTCGTCTGTATCGCCGCCAAGCTACTTTTATGAGAGCAGATTTATTGGCATTATTTATAGGGTTTCTCAGTTGGGCCCTAATCCCGATGCAGTTTTTGTGGATTTCCAAGTGGGTTGGCCCATGTTAATGTTCAGGTCGCGACTTCAACTCCCTTGTCGCGACATCATCCATGTCGCGACATCGATCTCACGTCACGACATCAGCTTAAGTCTTCTGTAGCCTTCAACTTGTGTTCCTGAAGTCGCGACATCAATCTCACGTCTCGACATCACTTCTTGCCCTTGCAGGTTTCAATTGGTCTCTCCTGATGTCGCGACATCGTTATCTTGTCGCGACCTCAGTTCAATATTCTGCAGCCTTCAAGCGGTATTCGTCTTGAAATCAATCCGCGTCGCGACCTCGGCTCAAGTCTTACCGTGACATTCAACAAATAGCCGGGTGTCGCGACATCAATCTTGTCACTACATCGACAGGATCACGCCGCGTTTCAACTGGTTGCTCTTGATGTGCGACATCGATCTCTTGTCGTGACGTGGCTTATAGCTCACGAGGTTTTCCGCCCAGTGGTTCTACGGTGTAGTGCGGCCATCCCTTGTCGCGAAATCGACTCTCATGACTCCACGGGTCTCAGTTGTTTGTTCGATGTCGCGGCGTCAATATCTTGTCGGCGACATCACTTCATAGTTACGCGGCTTTGAAGCTGGTCGCCGTAGTGTGCGACATCGATCTCATGTCGGGACGCCGGCCTTAGTCTCACGAAGGTTTCAAGCGGGGTTCGTGTAGCGACATCAATCTCCGCGTCGCAACAACGGTTCATTTCTTTCTGACTTTCAGCGAAGCGAGTCTCATGTCGACCTCGATCTCGTCGCGACCTCGGCTTATGTTTTTGGAGGCCTCACTTTGTTGCTTTACCGATTGCGACTTCAGTCCTCTGTCGCGACAATAGCTTCAGTTAACTGAGCTCATCCTTCCAAACATGTCATAGCTTCAAGTCGATTCTCTTGTCGACCTCTATCCGCGTAGCGACATGAAGCCTTTATCATGACATTCACGATGTTGTCGCGACATCGCTGCTTTATGTTTTACGCTTTCGATCCTCGATTGTCTATCTTGTGATCCTTATCGCGGCACACGCCAATTTCCTTCAATTTCTACGATGTGCGACCTCGTAAGCGGATTGTGTAAACCCCAAAAGTTGCAACATTAGTTCGCGATTGCTTTCATTACGCCTGCTTTATTTTACGCATTTTACTCATGATTCTTGCATTTTTCCTTGCATTTCTTCTTTCTTTTATACTTCACGCAAATAACAAATTTGGTGAGTTTCTTCATATTTCTGCATCTTAATTATTCCTTTTTACATTAAAATCAACAGAAAAATGGACTAAAAATAGATGACTTTTAAGCTCATCAGAGTACATCATAGAAATTAAAACTTAACTTGCCATTTGACATGTGTAGATGGTTAGTCGAGGGCGAGGACGTAGGGGTCGTTCACGAGGTATGGGTCAGGCACCATCGAGCATTGACCGGCGGGGCCTTCTTTGAGCGTAGGGATTGCAATCGCCGCTATCGCACAGGCATGTGCAATAGTGAGCCAAAGGCGGGTCGAAGCGACCTCCGGCGTTTAGAAACGCGTCGTCCTCCGATGGTTAGAGAAGGAGTGAACTCTAGAGGTCGGGGCGGCTATGACCACGGAGGAGGTAGATGTTGTGCCGAGGCATCCGAGGATATGGGTGTTGGTACTAAGGAAGGAAGATTAGGTCTTCTTCCATGGGGAAAAGCCCGGAGAAGACTACATTTCGCGAGGATATCCGGGCCGAGGGCGAGGTTATCGGGACGAGGCGAGGTCAGGACATTTAGTCTGGCGGTCGAGATGATGTGTTGTGGCCCCCACATCGACAACCTTGACGCTCGACTAGATTGCCACGGAGCGGGAATCCCAAAGTCGCGTGGGGCACCTCGGTCCCGATCATCGGTGAAGGCCGGTTGCAGGGTTGCCGGTCGGGGATGGGTAAAATGGTGTGCTACCATACCCGGCGGCCGGACATGAGGAGGATTGCCCCGAGCGAGGATCGGGGTTTTGGGGCCGGCCTGATCCCTAGTGTGGTAAGACAAGAGGACACAGTTTGTTCCTCCGCCCCCTACTATGGGTCAGGGGAACTAGTATGTCAGTTCCGAGTCTTGCTTTGACACAGTACTTTGCGAGCGGTCACATAGGCGGGGCAGGCGTAGGTGGTCGACCCACGGGACTGCGGCCAGGGTTCGGGTCAGGCGGGCGGGCGACGTGTTACCATTGCACCCGGCCCCCCGGGCATATGAGCGGGTGTCTAGGAGGCGGGAGGTCTCGAGGAATGCTGCGGGTGAGCATCTGAGAGCGGTAGATATGCAGGGTACATTTCTACTCTTGCACTTGTTGACTAGAGTAGCGTTAGAATTGAATGCCTCTTGTGTGACAGATTTGGACTTAGAGGTTGAGGCCTTTAGATAAGCCATGTGTAGATGTTCTTCCCTAGGATGTAGGGTGAGAGTTGACCTGATAGGTCGGGATTGTGAGTTAGAGATCTCCGAGATTCTGTTCATGGTGGACCCCCTTGGGGGGGGATCGCATCGAGTCGGGTACGGGTGCACAGTGACATCGAGTCGAGTCGGGTGTGGGTGCACGGTATGGTCATTCACCACTCTTGGTGAGTGTGGGTTGAGTTTGTCTTTGGGGTCAGTCAGTGATCTTTGGGACTACGTCGATGAAGACTCATAGTTTGAATCCCGGGAAATGAAAGGTAGTGTGTGTTGGGCAAAAGCGAGAAGGGGTCGATTAATCCCACAGGTGAAGCTGGGGATTAGGGTGAAGAGGCTGGCGGTAGTGTCAGAAGGTCACATGTGGGTGTAAGGGCAGAGGAGCAATCCCCAATTTCGTGGGTGTAGGGCAGGAGATATCAGGAGCTACGTGGGTGTAGGGCAGGGGGCTATCCCAATTTACATTGTGGGTGTAGAGACCCGGGGAGATATCCGTTTCTTATCGAAATTTACGTAATGGGTGTAAGGGCAGGTGGAGTTAATAGGAAATTTACGTGGGTGTAAAGAGACCAGTGGAGTTGTCAGAGAATTTACGTGTGGGTGTAAGAGACTAGTGGAGATATCAGAATTTTACATTAATGGATTATAAGAGGCGCTCGCAATGTGGTAGAAAAGTTACATTTGCAGGAAAACACACGGAGTCATGTTATCACGAAAACTTAGAGTTGAGGTGATAGAGTCGAGGTGACTCGAGATGAAAACACACGGTCATGGTTATCACGTGGAGCTTAGAATTTAGTGATAGAGTCGGGAGTGACTCGAGATTTGGATACCCATTGGAAATTGCAATGGGTGTTGGTGGCGACAAGACTCGGTATATGAATGTCATTCATGACATGGATTAGGTTGGCCCGATCCATTGGATTGTCGGTGATTGTGACCTTGGAAGGTCGGTTACAAACCAAGCGAAAGTTGTGTAGGGTTACACTATGCACATGGTTGGATGCGTATGTGCGTGGAATTTCGGGACAAAATTCTTTTAAGGGAGAAATGTGAAACCCTAGAAAATGCAATTTTTACGAAAAAGGGCAAAATAGTCATTGGTAAAAATCAAAATTTTTCTAGATCTCTTCGGATAGCCAACGGACTTCACCGTTGGAATCATCATGAAATCTACTTCATAATCAAATTCGTTGAATTCCAAGACGGTTAGATTTTGCGTTTCGAAGGCATAGAGGAGTGCGGGACACTTGGTACTTTATGAGTGAACAGAGGTCTTAATATGCTTGGACATAATGGAATTGAACATGAGCTCGAAAATGGGACCCATGGGTAATGGAAATGGCACCTTGTGAGTGGATGGAAATCTAAGTTAGATGGATAAGTGGATAGGGTGTAATCCCATGAGCCACTTAGAGTTGGACATGTGGCATTGAGAGGACTTTTCTCTTGACCTCAATCTAGACCAAACCGGTTTGGGAGGGAAAGGAAGAGAGAGAAAGACCAAACGAGAAAGAGAGAGAAAAGATAGGGATTTTAGAGAGAAAAGCTCTACCTTCTCTCTAGATTACCGTGATTAGTGAAGCGACTAAACTGACGAAGCCAAAAGTTGCTCCCCACGTGAGGCCTAAAGCAGTCTGGATTTTGGGAGACTCAACAAGCTTCCGGAAGGTAGGGTTTTTCTCCTACTTGTTTTACTCTTTAATTTGGGGCCATTTGAATGGATGAGGTTGTTAAGGCGGATGGTTGTGTTCTCGGTTAAAGATTTGGAATGAAGTGAAAATCTATAGTAGTTTTGGGCCGATCCCAATTTGTTTGTGTGGACTGTGCGATGTTGTGTTGTGCCATGAGTGAATACCTCCTGTTGTTGTAGCAAATCAAATGATGTCGGATTGTATATTAGCTCATGTGAGCTAATTTTGTGTTAATGAAATAGATAGACCAACATGTGTTAATTTTGTTAATATATGCATGCTTAGTATATTAACATAGATGTATGGAAGATAATAGATTGAATGTTTGGTGTGCCATTGTGAGCATAGGTGGGGAGTAACCCCAGTAGGAAAATTCCACTGCGGGCATTGCTCACTTACTGTCGGGGAATAAATTTATTTGAACCTTTGGAGGTGCACCCGGGGATGGGACGCATTTGAGATCGTAGAGGCGAAGAAATGGCGTGACCTTATTTTCGTATTTTGTAAATTCTGGAAAGACGATCCAATTTTTGTGTAAATTGTAATTAAATACAATTGTAAACAAACTCCCTTCTTTTTGTATAAAATATGCATTTTTGTTGAATGGACGTGTGGGCCCTATTAGGTCGTTTGCTCACGGTAATGGGTCTCGTGAGAGACAAACGTGGATTCAGCGGGTTGTGGTGAGTCGACAAGACACCCCGGTTTTAGGGGCGTCACATATCTTTTGGACTCCTTGTGTGGTTCATACTCCCAATCTTGCTTTAAAAAACATATGTGCTTGTTACGCGTAAATTATACTTTGTTTTAAGCATTCATTTATTACAATTATTTAGTTTTCAATGCTAAATTTGATGGGATAAACATAAGCGATGCATGATAAGATTTTATCCGCTCTTGTGAACCTAATGAGGAAACAATAGAGCAGCCAACAATTCACCCAAAGCGACAAATATATGGACCTGCTTGATTTTGGCTTGGAAGAACCTTCCCCAAATGTGAAAGTAAAACCACGGGACCCTTAGGCCCACTTAAACACACTCCACTAATATAATTAATCGATTTACCCTGATTCTCCTACAGATAAAACTAGAGGCATATGCAATCATATCTCAAGAATTTTAATCTTGGCAAATGCAAATCAACTTGCATAAAGCGATAGAAATCTCACAAGCAGTCAGCGTTCTCGGACATAAACACCCTTTGTTCGAACTCGATTCAATACCTGCAGATTCGAAATGAAGATCGATGAGTTAGAGGCGTGCTCACGGCATCAGCTCGATCGGACCACGGATGAATCGGCATCGGGCTGATGATGAAAGCGTAAGGGTGAAACTCCACAGCAGACGCGATCTGGAATGCAAATATGACCTTCAGAAACTCCAAATCAGATCTCACCGTTCAGAATGAAGATCGACAAGTCTGACCTCTCACTCCCGATTCAGGGTCGATCAAACCACAGATGGCTTAGGTATGTTAGTTTGATCAAATACAGGCGTGAAGATAAAGAAAAAACTGTGTTTTTCTTCTCTAACTTCAAAAATGGATCTCTCTCTTTCTCTCTTCCTTTTCTCTTATGGAGACAACAAAGATCAAGAAGAAGAGGAAGACTACTTTGATAGTGGCTGCTAAAAAAATCCTCAAGAGAATAAAGAAGACCTAATCCTCTTCTCTTTTATACTCTAAGGCTTAAGAGGCCCATAGAAATTAGGCACCCAGGCTTTCCTCCACATGAAGGAAATAGCTTGACCCAATGAATCTCCCCCTTCAGGCTATGTGGAGGGACTCACCATCAATGATGGAACTGGCAAACTCAGCTGCTCCACTTGGGGCGGGTGTCTTTGTCGAAATATCGAAGCCATTGTTATCGGTATGTATCTTCTCAATTTCAAACAAGTTGTCATTGAGCATCTCTCATCAGTGATACCTCACATCAATGTGTTTGATCTTATGAAAGAGTAGAATTCTTACTAAATTGAATCTTTGGTTATCACAATATACCACATAGTCTTCTTTGTTTAAACAGAAACTCTTTGCATGAAACGCTTCATCCACAACAACTCCTTACATGCTTCTCACTATTGCAATAACTCTGTCTACATTGTAGAGTCTGACACATTCTGTAGTCTTGATTGCGAACTGACACCTCCACGAGAATGTCATCAAATAGCTTGAAGTAGACTTTCTATTGTCCACATCCCCTACCATGTCTGAATCAATGTAGCTAACAAGTACTGGTTTCCCACTTCAAAAAATGAGTTTCAACGGTACCTCACCAAATATCTCATAATCCCATATTTGCTTCCCATGTTGTCTTCTGGATTCGATAGAAAGCGGCTAACAACACAAAGCGCATAAGCTATGTACGGTCTAGTACATACCATGGCATACATCGAACTTCCCTCTGGCCCAAAGGCATCTGAACTCTTCTCATGTCTTCCCTTCTCATATCTATTTGGTATGTAGCTGCTTAGCTTAAAGTGACTAAGTAGAGGAGGCGACCACTAGCTTTGCTCATGTTAAACCTCGCAAACACCTTTTCAATATATTGCTCTGTGACATATATGGCTTCTTGATTTATCCTTTCCAAATTCTAATGCAATTCTCTTTCTTAACCTAAATCCTTCGTGCAAGGAATTTTATAAGCTTGCTTCTTCAAGCTATCAATTCTTGAAACATTTCTACCAACAATCAAGATATCATCAACATAGAGCAACAATATAACAAAATCATCATCAGAGAATTTACGCTGAATACCTGATGGTCGAAGTAGTTTTTCGGTGCCTTAGCATAAAGTAAGCCGGCTCAGGCTTAGCATACCCTCTGCTCGGTGCACAGCTGAAGCCATAAAGACTTTTCTTGGAGTTTACACACATAATCCTCACCTTTTCTTTGCGAAACCCTCTTAGTTGTTCCATATAAATTTCTTTGTCTAAATCACCTGTGGAGCTTGAGTCCAACATCCATTCTATTTGAATCTCAATCGAGACTATTTGCTAAAAGCCCCGAAAACTACGAATAGATGACATCTTAACAACGAGGAGAAAAGATCTCATCAAAATCAGTAACTCTTTTAGTGAACCCTTTGACAACAGTCGAAAGCTTTATGTGAGAAATTTGTGAAGTGTGTTCTTCTTGCTTCACTGTAAACCCATGTTCTTAATGCTTTTCGGCTTTGCGACTTAATGACTCAAAAGAATGGTTCTCATCAGGTGACTTCATCTCATCTTACATAGCATCAACCCACTTCATCTTATTTTCATCTTTCATGGCTTATCGCAACTTCCGGGCTCTCCTAGTGGGTTAGTAATACATAGTCATCAGCGAATGCGGAGTGTAGAAGGATGTCGATCTACGGTATACCTCTAAGTGGAATATGCGATGGAGCCTCTCTTCTTGGTATTTTCATGAACATCATCATCACCTCAGCACATGTGGGAGTTTCAACATCATCCGTGTCATGTTGGTGCATCATTATTGCTTAAATCTTGACTGTGTGGAAGTTTGTCAAGGGAGTGGATCAGTGATCAAATCATCAGCATGTTGAGACTCACATTGCATCGGACTTCTCAATATCACGTATGATATAATCTTCCATAAACCTGACATCTCGGCTTCTTACAAGTTTTTTACGCATAGGATCATAAAACCTATAACGACTCATCGACCACCCAGCGATAAATACACAAGGTCTTGTCTTAGCATCAAGCAGACCTCATCTTTGGGAATATGCACAAAGCCTTGCATCCAAAGACATGATGATCATAAATTTCATTATCACGACCCGAATTCTATACGGAACATCAAATTCCAAAGGGACACATGGTGTAAAATTGAGAACATGCCCTGCTTGATATTCAAAGCCTCACCCCAAAAGATCTTGTATTTGTATTTGCGAAAGTAAAACATCTTACCACTTTCAACTAGTGTCTATTCATTTTCACGGCCGACCCATTTAGCGAGGAGTCTTAGGAGGTGTCTTTTGATGTCGAATACCATGTTGTCTAATACTCATCAAAGGACAGGAATATTCACCCCATTGTCGGTCAGGACCATTTCAACTTTTCACGGATTGTCTTTGTGAAGGCATGAAATTGCTTAAACCGTCTAACACTTGGTCTTTTGTTTTCAAAGTATAAACCCCGAATCTTTCTTGAATGATCATTTATAAAAGTCACAAAATATAGAGATCCACGAGTGTTTTGTTTTCATAGGACCACACACATCGGAATACACTAAATCAAGCATACTGGCTTCCTTGGCCTTAGCGAAGTGTTTTGAATGCAACTGCAGTGCGCTTTCACCTTTAATGACCAAGGCACACTTCTTCAAAGATCCCCTTCTTTATACTAGAAGAAGATTCTTCTTAGCGAAATCATCAAGCCGCTTCTCGCTCATGTGACCCGAACTGATATGCCAAAGCTCATTTGTCTTATCGTCATCCTTGCATTGATCTTTGGAATCAGTGCACCCTTGCACCGCATCGAATACGATGAGGAACTCTTCTTTCCTTTTGCTATCACCATAGAACCTCTAGTGAGCTTCCAGCGGCTATCACGGAAGGTGTTGCGAACCCTTCATCATCAAGCTTTCTGTGGAATTAAATTCATCGCGAATATCAGGAATGTGTTTAACGTTCTTCAAAGTCGACATGGTACCATTACTAGTCTCAAGCGCACATCTCCACGTACGATGGCTGATGAGCCATCATTACCCATCTAACACTTCGAAGTCCATAGGATGTGTAGGATGTAGAAATAACCAGGGTGTAGCATGGATGGAGGCACCACTATCAAATCCTGTTTGGTTTCTGGCGAGCAAAATTAACAACATCGCTTATCATGAAGCAATGAGGAATGCGAAATTGGTAGTGGCGACGATCGTCTTCACCACCATTGTCATTCTTCTGCTTTCCTTGGCTTTCCCTTGTTCATATCTCTCTTCCAATTGGCGACAATACTTTCTTATATGCCCTTTCAAATGACGGTAGTGACACTTCCCGACATTGAGTGAAACACATTTATTCTTTGCTTTCCATTGTTCTACACAAGGCCTGACTTATCTTGAACCTGGTACCGATCTACTTTGATGGGATAAACATAAACGATGCACAGCAGTTTTATCCTCTTGTGAGAACCTAATAGGAAACAATTTAATGAAGCGATAACAATTCATGAAGCGACAAATATGGACCTTGACAATTTTAAGCGTGGAAAACCTTCCCCGAATGTGAGTAAAAACCACGGGACCTTAGGCCCTTAAACACCTCACTAATATAATTAATGGGTTACACAATTCTCTCTAGATAAAACTAGAGGCATATCACAAATCATATCTCAAAATTTTAATCTTGGCAAATGCAAATCAACTTGCATAAAACAATGAAATCTCACAAAAGCGAGTCATTGTTCTCGAGGCCTTAAACACCAGCATTCGAACTCGATTCCAATGCACTTAGTTCAAAATGAAGATCGATGAGTTAGGCATTGCTCACCAAAAATGTTCGATCCCGGACCACGGATGGATCGATCGGGGCGATGATGAGCGTCGGGTGAAAACTCAGCGGCACGGAGGCAACGTCTGATTTTGCAAATATGACCTTAGGAAACTCCAAATCAGATCCACCGTTCGGAATGAAGATCGACAAGTCACCAACCTCTCCCTCTAGATTCAAGGTCGATCAAACCACGGATGAGCAAAATTGTCGGTAGTTTGATCAAATGCGGGCGGTGAGATAAGAAAAAAACTATGCTGTACTCTAACCAATGGATCTCTCTTTACCTGCTTGCCACCCTTTATGGAGGCAATAGATCGAAGAAGAGGAGAAGACTACTTTAAATAGTTTCTTCAAAAAAATGTCAAGAGAATAAGAAGACCCCAATCCTCTTTCTCTTTTTTTATCACTCTACAAGGAGCAGGCGCCCAGAAGTGGGCTTTGGGACTTTCGCCACGTGGAAGGAAATAGCATTGACAAAATTCACACTATATAGGATGGATTTTTTGACAAACGGTAGATATAAATTTTGGTTCTGATCCAAGCCAAAATATAATTATAGATATGGTAAATAACTTCCGAATTTGATTATGAAATTATCACAGAGATCTAGCTCGTGCTGATAACGTGCTATGAATAATATTATAAAATGAAAAGTTTAATTTGAGTATATTATTCTCTTTGTTTATGTATCAAATGAGAAGAATGAATAAGAAAATTGAAAAGGAGAAAGAGAGAGATGGAGAGAGAAAAGAGAAGAAGGAATTTTCTCATTGGATGCTTTTACAAGGGCACGAAAGCCTTTTAATAGGTTTCAAATGATCTTCCATTACTCATCTTTAAGATGAGTGAATGGAGATTAAAGAACTAAAACATCAAAAGTCTCATTAATCAAGTCACATTAACTATAAAATGTGACTGTGGTTATTCACCACATCAAATGTTTCATTTATAATATATTTATTATTATTATTACCAAACTAACTAACTAAATATTCTTAAAGCTTGATAAATTAACAACAATAATATATCTGAGAAAAACAATTGAGTATCGAATGAGGAAATACCATGTCTTATCTAATCTTTAAGCGTCATCCTCCTTATATTGAACGAAAATATCGGTGATACGGATATATGATATCGGTGGATATTTTGGCTGAAAATATCATTAAAAGTGAAAATTAAACGAAAATCTTTTGAAATTAAATGGAATGCTTTGTTAGTATAAAAAAGACATAAATAAAAGCAAATATATACTTATTGAAGACAATATTCATTATAATTTATCGAGAAATTACATTCTGATAGTCATTTTAAAACCCAGTAAAAGGCAGGTAATGGAGCAATTCGTTATTTGATGAAGGGATCTAAATGCTTAATGAAACGATATTCGTATGAGATCTTGAAATATTGAGATAAATCGCAGAAAAATAATTTGAGAGTCAAATGGAGCTTGGATGTGTATAGTAGGTTTGTAAAGAAATTGTATGATTTTAAGGGTATTTATAGAATTTATAGAATGATATTTAAGATATTTCTTGATATATCTTCGATATTTGCAGACGTATCTCAGATATTCATTTGATATTTCTGGGTATTTTTGAAAAATTGACACATGCGCACGTGAGATATAGTCACAAATTTAATAGGAAATATCGAGAATTTTCAATATTTTGCCTATATTTGATTTTCTTATTTTTTCTCAGGTTTTGGCAATAGGCTATTGGTTGGCAATATCGTTGAGTGCAATGGAATGTAGATATTTCGGCCAAAACCAAAAATTTTAGTTCATTGTATATCTAATAATAACATATGATTAATTAGAAATATGTATATCGCTTGATGGAGGTGATTTAATAAATGCATCCCCATTAATTAATTTAGAATATTAATAACATCATTCATTTATATTTGAAATAAAAAATATATATTTTAAAAATGCATTTCAGCCTTATAATAGAAATATTATTTGCTTAAAATTCATCTTGTTAAAGATATATACTCATATTAGGAAAACAATTAGTATATATTTTTTGTTAATTATTTTAAAAATAACATTATTTGTTATTAACACTAGTTTAAGTAATAAAATTATTTAAAATATACGATAATTTATTTATTAAAATTTAATTTAATTTATAAACTAGTACAACTTCATTTTATAAAAAAAACATATATGATTTAAAATTTAAAGAATAAATACAAAATGAAATTGTAAATATTTAAATATGATTAATTAGAGATAAATAAAAATATATTTAATATTAAAAGCTGTAATTTATTTAATTCAAATGCTTTAAAGTAAATTTTAAATCTGAAGATTTTTAAATATTAAATTATTATATAAATTATTTTAAAAGATATATATTTAGAAATTAAAAATAAAATAATTAAAAACAAGAAAGTTTAATATATTAATCATATATTATAATTATTATTATTTTAAAACTTACATGTTATAAAAGAGATAATCAATGTCAATTTTATAGATGAATATTTTAAAATGCCGATCATTAAAAGTGACTTCTGAAATTAAATAAAATTTCGGGTGTCGTCTGTCAGTATGAGGTCAAACCCACAGGTCAAATGAGTATGGTGAGTGAGTACAGTTTTATTACGACATTAAATTTTACGATTGTATTGAAATTCAGGATGAAGTAAGGCGATCCATCGGGCCTTTATCTGACTCAGCTCATAATGTGGCTCTAGATTTAAGAGGAGGAGAATAGGAGAAAGGAAAGATGGAATGGCTTGCATCTAGAAAGGGATGTTTTGGGTAGTATAGCAGAGTGTAAAACACTTGAAACCCTCCATTTTCCCTATATATACATAACTACTCATCCCTCTTCTCTAACTTTAAGACCCTTTTGCTTTCTGTTAATCTTCTTTCTTACTACCCGAAGCATTTTGCTTTGCTTCAAAAATCGTTCAAGTCTTCGAGATGAGGTATTTGTTTTTCTTATGTAATGTATTTTTGTTATTTTTATTATGAATCTCGCTTAATGGGGTAGTTGTTTCTTGATTTTTAATTTAAATTTTCTCTTTCATTTTCTCTGGGTGGTTGTTGTTTTTCTGTTTTTGTCCTTTTTTGGTTGAATTTATTTCTGGGTCGATGCAAGATGGCCGTAGGATTCTCATGAATATGTTTCCATTGCTGCCGTTCTGTGTGTATTTTCTGGGGGGAAGAAAATGAAAAAAGTGTACGGTTTCGGTTTTAGACTCTGTTTGGCCATCTGGAAAGTGTGAGGGAAAGGAAGGAAAATAATCGGTACTCTGGTTTTTAAGGCTTAGCATTTTCGTCGTCCTCATGGATGACCTGTTTTAGGGTTTTGGTTAGGGTTTAGTTCGGTTTCTTGTTTGTTTGCTTCCTTCTTTATATTTTGCTTTCGATTATTCTGGAGATGGCATATGTATGTATTTACTGAATGTTTTGTTTGTGATAATTTTTCCCAGTAGCAATAATAAGAAGAAAAAGAAAAAGAACAAGGGAAAAAAGTTAAAGATTAATCCAGCCTTTGCTTTGAAATAGCTGTTTGGATACCTGGAATGTTTTTGTATTTACTTTTCTCTTGGAGGAAACAGGGCCTCAGGGCTAAACTAGCTATAAGGGCTTTTAATCTCAAGCGAATAGCATTTCTGTGTGTCCATGAGCGAAAAAGGAAAAATAAAATCTCTTTAGAGGAAAATGATTTTTTAAGTGTTTAGTTCCATAGTCGAAATATAAAAGAAATGTGAAATATAATCAAAATTCTTTGAAATTTACATATTTTAAAATTTCTTAGTCTCTATATTACGGAGAGAAACAAATAAAATGAATTTGATTAAAACATATAGAGTTAATTTATTAATTTTAAAATATATTTTTATATTTTCCTTCAAATTCTTTTTTTCCTTATGCTTTTCCTCACTATTTTTCTTTCCTTAGTACTTCCCCGGGTTCCAAACGAAGCCTTATAGAATATAATTTGTTAGTAACACAATTGTTTGCAAGATCGATCTAATGAATTCCGAACAGATGATAGTGCTTTTTATGTGACGAATTGTAGCTGGGAACAACAGTTTGTGATTGTTTTTGTGTCGATCTCTTTCACTTCCGATTCCCTTTTCGTCTTTTTTTCTAGATTTTCAATGCAAGTATTAAGCATTGGCTTGTTTTCATGTAATCTTTCTAAATGCCTCTGTAATTCCTGAAAATTATGTGTTGGATTTCGGTATTAGAGCATGATGGTTAAAAAAAATGTTGAAGAAAGCTGTAAATTTATAACTTTTAAGAACCTACAGTAATGTATTTTGATGGAATATTTGAAAATATAAAAGAAAATCAAAATTTTACATATTTTTTAATTTCTTAGTTCTTTTATTATAAAGAGAAACAAATAAAATGAGTTTAAATAAAACATATAGAATTAATTTGTTAATGTCGTGCGGTTTTAGACCAGGGGTATGCTAAAGTGAAACTACCAGTTGTGTAGTATAATTTTTCGTTTGCTTGATCTATTATGTTTATTGATTTATTATTTTTAGGTTTTTTTGCTATTACCTTTTGTAACTTTCGATTATTCATGCCATCCGACAATAAAATGGGCGGAAAGTGCGTCTGATCTATATGACAATCGACTTACGTGCAAGGATGTGAATCTTAGAATTAGAGCACGAGGAAATTCTTCTTCAGCGACAGTGGAGTTGATAAGATACCCTATGAAATCGACATCGATCTGTTTGACAAAGTTGTTGTAATGTAGGGTTCCCCATCCCACTTAATAATGTGCCAGGTTTTCTCTTTTGAGTCACAATCCTTGAGGCTAATCGATATAATGTATGCAGGAGAGCAAGGCGAGTATAGGCTTAAGAAACATTCGATACCTTGTGAAGAAAGCGGAGAACAAATGGTGGAGTAGATTGTTAAAGCAGGAGGGGAAATCGCCTGTGTTTCTGAAAGTTGATTGGGATAAATGGGTTGACGAGGACGAAGAACCAGAAAATAAAGGTGTGTTATATATTCTCGATTCCCTCTTAAAATAGTCGATTGTTGTTGCCATTGTTACTGTTTTGGATTGCCTTTTGACATGATATGTTTTTGGTTTCTAGTTGGAACGGATATGGACTTTGGTGACTTCGATTTTTCTGTAAGTGCTATATTTGAGCCATTTAAAATTTCCATTGATGCATGTATTATAGCAGCGGCATCTTCTCATGGACACACACTTACAAAACTTGTGTCCTTTTTTTTATTTTTTCAGAAGCTGAATATGGGCGGTGGCGAAGGTTTAGACGATGAAGACGATGATGGTATTGATGTTGACAAGGACGAAGGTAAATCCGACATCCGTTCATCCCCAACATTATTATTCCATGCATGCAACATTTATTAGTTGGAACTATTGTGCGAATGTTCTGTTTGAACCCGAAAAGTATTAAGAAAATAGGAAAAAGTACTAAGAAAAATGATTTTCTCATATGTGTTTTACCATGAAAAATATAAAAGAAAATCAAATATGATCAAAATTTTAAATTTCTTAGTCCTTACATAACACAGAGAAACAAATAAAATGTGTTTGAATAAATATATATACATATATAATTAGTTCCTCATGGGTTCGTTCTCGATCGTGGTTGTAGAAAATGATGATAGTGACACAGAAGAGGAGGTCGAGGTTGAGGTTGCAGCAGAAGCAAAAGCAGAAGCAGAAGCAGAAGCAGAAGCAGCACCAGCAGGTGGTGAAGCTGCTGCTGCCACAAAAGCTTGAATGCTTTTCCCAGAATGAGTTTTTTTAAACTCAGAGTATACTACTACTACTACTACTACTTCCTATAGTTTCAGTTTCAAATGAATGTTGAATGTTGTTTTTTTTCTCGAGAAAGCTTGGGTGGTGCTTGGAAACTTGAAATATATCAAGAAGAGCTTAGCTTAGCTCTACCTGGTTTGATGAAATTTGGATGGATGAGTTACTGTTGTTTGTCTTTAGAATTTTTATTTCCTGAGATGAGTTAGGATGTAAACTTATGGTTTTTTTTTTATCTTAAAAAAGCTTTAACTTTCTGTGGAATCCATAAGATTTTGTTTACGAGATGATATGTAATAGCTTTCTTGTCATTGTAGATATGCATTTTAGGTTAAGGGGTTTTTCACGGTTTCAGCAGCATCTATTAGGTTGAGAGTTCATATTTATATAGTGTTAGGAAATTTCTCCTTTATCTATTGTGGGATACCAATGACCTTTCTGTCTGAGACACAGCTGTCTCGTTGTGTCCCATACGATTCGGGATCAAAGCTGACGAACATATGGGGCTAAATCACGACATCGAGTTAAGCTCGATATCATTGGTAATGGCTGGTTTATCGTAGATATTATTCGTTTTAAGTGAGGATTCTCCACTGACTTTAAGACACGTATACTAGGTTGAGTGGAGCTCATAGTTATGTAATGATGTTGTTGGTCTTTAGAATTTTTATTTCCTGAGATGAGTTAGGATGTAAACTTATGGTTTTTTTTTGTTTTTTTTATCTTAAAAAAACTTTTACTTTCTGTGGAATCCATAAGATTCTGTTTACGAGATGATATGTAATGATTTTGTCCAATCATGTAGGTATTATGTTTTATGTTGAGGGGTTTAGCGTTTCGCCTTGAATCTAGAGTGTGAGGGAGTTCATATTTATATAGTGTTAGGAAGTTTCTTCCTTATCTATTGTGGAATATGACACACTCTCATATAGGCACAACGTCCTCGTTGTGTCCTTATGGGATTGCGGGGATCAAACTGATAAACACCTCTTATGCGGTTAAATGCAACACCCTCGTATTGTGGTCAAGGATTAGCTCTGATACTATTTGTAATGACTCGGTTTAATCATGTAGATATTGTTCATTTGAGGCTAAAAGGCTTCTACTAGGTTGTACTGTTAGAAAGTTTCTCTTTTATCGAATGTAGGATGTGATTGAAATCGGACTTTTATCAAGGGTTTATTGATGGGTAAGGTGGGTGAGTGGGATCTTGGAAACTTGAAATATGGCAGGAAGAGCTAGTTGCTATACCTGGTTTGGTGAATTATATATGAAATTTGCCAAATCAGGGATGGATGTGTTGGTCTTTAGAATTTTTTATTTTTGAGATGAGTTAGGATGTGAACTTATGTTTTTTTTTTCTTTTGTTGAATCCATAGGGTCACGTTTATGAGAAAATATGTAATGTCGTAGTTCAATCATGTAGGTATTTTTTGTTTTGGGTTCGAATAGGCTTTACGGCTTTAAAATGAGTTTATTTGGTTGAAAAGAGTTTATACTTATATAGTGTCGAGTAGTTTGCTCTCTTGACATGGGATATGATAAGCATCTTGAATTCGAGCCTGGCGTTCTCGTTGTGTTGCTGAGATTATGGAGTCAAGCGAGATGAAACATCCTTTATGGCCCGAACAGACAAACATCTAAATGCAGACCCAATCAAAAACATTTTCATCGAGGAGGTCGGGATCGGTTTTGATATCATTTGTAATGATTCGGTCAAAACATTTGATATCATAACGGTTATTTTGATATATTCACGCCCATTTGGTGTAATATCTATCTCAGTGGGGGATAACTAATTTGTTTTCGAAAGCTATAAAAGAAAAAAAAATAGTTTTGAACTTTATAAATTTTTAACCTTGAGGTAATTTGGTTGGTCCCAATTTTGAGTCTCTTTTTACTAATGAAAGTTTATCTGATCGTTACCTTCAAAGTTGCATAGGATTAGACAAGATGAATAAGTTGACCCGGACTAGGTTCTCTTAAATGTCCTTGACTTTTGACTAATGTGCCGATTATCATTTAGGAAGCTTTTTAATTCCAAGATGTCATTTCACGTTTCATATGATCGCTCCGTCTTCATTATAATAAAAAAAAGTTACAATTAAGTTAAAAACTCTTAAACGTGTAAGTTATTTAACGGGGTTTTAATGAATATTTTAATAGTCGTTTGTCCAGATTTATTTGTCCTTTTAACGACAGGGCGTAGTGGGGATATGAAGTAAATGTTAATTGGGATTGAAAGAAAAGTTTGAGGCGTCATGGCTTAGAAAAAATTGAATGCAAAGTGAGACATAGTCAAGGAAAATTTGTGCATCTTATCCCATAAAATGGAACTAAGTTATAGTATTTAGTTCTATGTCTTAGTCTTTTAAAAATCGTGGGTTCAGCTGTAAAAACTGGATTCGTATATGTGACAGTATTCCTGTAGATTAAATTGATTTATTTATTGAGATCGAGGCTTTATGTCATTAGATTGATTCTACGTTTGAGAAAGCTTTAGATGCTTAAAAAATGGAATTAAATATCTTGATATAAAAGGCTCGTTCGGAATCGACTTTTAGAGGTGAACGATAAAGGTAGAATCCTACTAAAGTTTTAACTCCTTTTGAGACATACCTTACACTTGAAGCATACGATTTTGCAGCTTTTCGTCTCTCACTTCATTCCCTTTTTATTATTAAATATCTGAAAAAGAAAAAAAAAGTTATTGAGTTGAAAGATGAATTCTTACTTTTACTTTACCACCTTTCTTCCATGCCAAGCCTTACATGGGAATTTTATAAAAATAATACAAAAATTAAAACAAATATAAGAAAAGGATGGTTTGAAAAATAATCTCGATTTTAGTGTAATATTTTTTACATAGACTTTTTTTTTATGTAGAATGAAGATTTAAAAAAGTAAAGTGTGTGTCTTTTCAAAAGAAGTTAAGTGTGTGTCTTTTCCAAAGATATTTTTAGAATTAATTAAAAATTTTAAAATTATTGAAGTCTCAGTTCAATGAATTCAAAAATTTTGAAACTTTAAAATGATCTTTTTAATAAACACTTTCAATTTAAATTTTATAATTTGTAAAACTTTAGAAAGTGTTTCTTTAAAAGACATTTTCGGTTAAAATTTAAGATTTTCATAATTTTATAAAGTGTTTTTTTAAGACACTTTTCCAATGTTTTAAATTTGGACGATGGTAAATCGAAAGGTTATCGATTATGATTTAGAGTCGAACCAATGGTGAACCCGTGTTTAACCAAGATCGAAAGGTCAGCGGGTCGGCTTGATCAGCCGAGGGTTCAATAGATTTTAAAACACTACACTTTTCACGAGGTATAAAACACATTATATTTAAAAATATTTCTCAAACCTTTTATATTTTTGGAATTTTTATTTACTTTTGGGCTAAATGTTGAAAAAGCCCAAAACCATCTCTATGTTTTAAATAAAAGGACTATGATAAGTACAAAAGGCATATAATTTTGAAATTACATCTTCTTGGGTTAGTAGATATATTGAGCTTTGGACATATTTAGGTTATTTTAAAAAACTTATTAAAATAAGTTAAAAATAAAAATAATATCTAACCTAATTCATTAACTTAAAAAATTTTGAAAACATTTCCAACCCAGTATGTAAATACTTCTGACATTCTTAAAAATTTATTTGTCCTTGACTAATGACTACAACATTACTCACCAATTTAGGCGTTATTTTAAATTTTAACCTACATTAGTAATTTTTTTTTTTAAAATAACCTATTTATATCCAATCACAAAGTAGCAAGAATGAGGACAGGAATAACCAAAACATGTAAAGAACCACAACATACAGATAGATTTGTTCTTTTTGTTTTTACCAGAACCACAACAACAGATGACCTCTACCTGTCCAGTTCAAACCAAATTTTGAACAATGAATTGTTAGTATCAGTATTTATAATTAAATATGGACTGCAAATACCATACCAGAAACATAAAAAAAAAAACTGGATTCAGAACAGATGTTTTATCATATGTCTCTCATTTTATCATCATCAGCTGTCTGGGATTCTCATTTGCAGAACTTCAGCTGGTGGGCGCAAAGTGCAAACCATCTCTTTCGTCTTCCCAAAGTAAACCTGCACATTTTATATGCAGGCAGTGTGTGAGCTCTTTCTATATTTTCGATCGACGGACGGTAGGTATGTAGGTAACGAAGCAAAAAAGGAAAAGAAAAAGATGAACAAAGAACGATGATACCTGATCTAAAGAGTTTCTTAGCTTACTCTCCATCTCTTCTATCATCTTTCCCATGTTACAAAGATGGCCATCAGCAATCGACAGATCCATACTCATCTACAAACCGGGGGAGGAACGAAAAACCATTACCTTGCTAATCTAAAATATTACATATCTCCCAAGTACAAAATGACAGACTTTTACTTGTCACTTCATTCTTTTTTGTGTAATCTTAGAGTTCAACCATACCGATAATACATCATAAGGGGTGAGAGTATGTATTCAATCGGTCCATCTTACTTTAGAGCGCAAAGAAAATTATAACAATTCAAGATGAATTACCATGTGTACATCTAACTCCTTTACAAAGACATCCGATCATGTGGATGGACTTTAGAATACAATTAAGCGTCGAGCTCTTAAAAGGCTGGCGCGGCCAAGTTTTGGTTTAATATGAATATCATACGCTGTGCTCCCATCACGTTCGGACCTATGCGCACGTGGAGAGTGAACAAACCAAAAAGTCTGCATGGACTTTAAAATCAACAAATAAGGAATAAATTGGAAAGAGGTGACTTGAAACTTGGACATTAATCAAAGCTGACAGCGTCTGAAGTATTAAGCGATCGAAATCTCTCTGAAAACGAGCTTGTAGGATTTGGGTTCAATATGAATGTCATACGCACCAACGAGTCCATTAAATGGTATTTTGCCTGAAGAACCAACTCTGCTGACAAAAGTTCCATTAAGTATGGACGGCGCCAAAATGGGTAGTGAAACCACAAGCAAGCAGGGTCCTTAATTTCTTAAATAGTGAGCTGATTGCCTGTCGTTGCCAGTTCCATGAGTGTTCTATCATGTTAGCAGGCAGTATACCATTCTTCATAACATCTTTCTTTGCTCCATTTGGTGCAATTTGGATAAGATCCAGGAAAAGATTCCAAACACTACACACGACATTCACAATTATATTGACAACAATTAACGTGTTCTCCGAAATGAAAGAATAGAATTTCCATTTTCACTTGTATCTGTTATGCATATAGGTAAACAAACTTGCATGCCAACATCATGATTATAGAGGAGAATGATTCATGCAAGCAAGTAGACAATAGCCTCATTCTAACCATCAAAGCAGCCCAAGATCAGCACTTGATAGTGCCACTTGTGGAACAAATGCCTACATAATATATTGTTATCATACAGAGCAAAAAGTAAACTAATTTGACTTCTCTACTCAATTTGCTACATTACTATCTGAAATCCAAAGTATGCAACTGATCACTTAACTAGAACAGCCTTGGGCAAAAGAGTTGAGTCTAAATTTTCAACTCCATTATTAACCTTCTTAATGTAAATTACGATAAAAAAGGGCATTTGCGATCATCTAGTTAGTAATTCATGTAATACAAAGAGGTCTTTCTAATTGTTAAAGACAAGATATTCATATTAGATCCAAATCCTATAAGCTTGAGCTTTTAAAAGAGTTGGTCGTTTAACTTGGTATCAGAGCCTGGTTTGGTAAGAGGTCCTGGGTTCGAACCACCTATTTGCAATTTCTTCCTCATTAGTTGATTTTAAAGTCCATGTAGGACTCTCTATTTGGTTTGTTTGACCCTCCATGTGGGGGGGGGTACGCATCCAAATCTTATAAGCTTGAACTTTTAGGAAAGTTGGTCGTTTAATACTAACAAAAAAAGCAAGAACGAGGGGTCAAATATAATTAAAGATCTGAAATTCTTAGATAAATGCAGCAAAAGGTCCTGTATAATTACTTAAAGGGCTTGAAATAGGTAGGAAAAGTACATGGCACCAAAACTAACTCATCCTATAAATAGAGCTCATTCATACTTGAACAAATAAAATCAATTGCAGAACCTGTCTGCATAACTAAAGATGTTGTGTGAAACCTTCATTTTAGATACACCATTGGATCATTCAATTGTTGATCAATGTGATTTTTATCTTTCAATATTTTTAGTTCTGCTTCTTCCAAACTTTACCAAGAAACGTTTCAAACATTCATGAATCAGCATAAAAGTAAAATTCCAATGCTAAATAAAAAAAAATGAAGTACCTGTCTTCGGATTGAACCTGACAAACTGAATATGCCTGATGATTGATTATTTGTAGTCAATGACAGCATAATAGTACTGGTTAAACAATAATGGGTTATTCCTTCCTCCTCTGGGCCAACCTACATGAAACATTTAGAGTTGCATCACGATAGAGAAATGTATGACAAAATACTTTCAGCAAAAAGAATATAAAGGGAATTAAAGACAAACTGGAGCTCATTGTTCTTGGATTCCACCATTAGGTAACTGGCAGAGAGATTCTACCTCTATAACATGTATAGCGTCCCAAGATCCCTCCTGCAGATAACCTCTTCTGCCATATGCTGCCTTTGATCCATCTTTACTCACAAGGATGATCAAGGATCAGTAAATACAGTACAAACATTTATCGACTGGCAAAATTGAAAATGTTACCTTTCTTTATTAAGAAGCAGGCAACAAATCCTTCATTCTCGTCTTCCCACATATAAACTGATGAACTGCCACCTTCATAATACCTACCAATTTATTGGTTAATGAAATACTAATTTTGTATTTCTTTTGAGAATAAGAGGAATGCAAAAAGGAACCGGAAAAATATTATTTTATTTCAAAATTATCGAAGGAATGAACTCAAGTACGAGGTAAGTAAAGGACCTCACTGGTCACGGTAAATTGAGAAGACTTCATTAGCTTCGATTTCAAGTTTCCTCAACTCTGAAGATGGGTGGGGCCCATCTTCCAGTGGCGGATGGTATTTATTTGACCAAGGTGATCTGCACAAAAGTTGAAAGATAATATGATACACAAGTTATCTGATATTCACCAGAGATAAAAATGCAAAATCATAAAAATTTTACCAATGATATTGACTTAGTTGGCAAAGCGATATTCAGTTATCTGACCCAAATGATTGGATTTTTTTTTTCTTTTTCAGAATTGTGATGTGGAGTTCCAGTAACTCTCTTAGGAGTTCTATAGATGTGCTACCTTAGTTAGCAAAGCTATATTCAGGTATCTGACCTGAATGATTGGATTCTTTCTTTTTTCAAAATTGTAATGTGATGTTCCAGTAACTCTCTTAGGAGTTCTATAAATGTGCTAAGAATCCAATATATGGAAAGGAATCTTTAATTTAAAATTTGTAAGGCTCCATAAGAGGATTTGTTAAAAGCTTAAATGCTACCTTCTTGGTTTTGATTCCTAACAAAGAAAGGAAACAAAACTAGAGTCTAATTAGGAGACTAAAGAGAAAAGGAAAGAAGGAAAATATTCCAAATGGATTGGAAACTATTGCTAGCATCTACTATTTGGAGCATATAGATCAAATGGGTTACACATGTACTTAATCCTAATGCACCAAGCTTGTTAGACATATACTTAATTTGATGGGTAGAACTGGGGTCGTTGGAAAAGTCGTGGAATTGTCTACACAGTGAGTTGATATGACCGGAGTGAGACATGGTCATAAGATGAGTCGCCGGAATTGATTGCACGACGAGTTGATGTGACCGAAAGAGGGCCTGCAAGTAGACTACGGGAGAAAGTCCGCAGGAGAAGGGCTACCAGAGAAGGTCCATCGAAGAAAGTCTGTCGGAGAAAGATTCGTCAGAGAAGGTCCTTTGAATGCGGAGAAGGTATGCAGGAGAAGGGCCCGCACGAAGAGGTTCGACAAAAGAAGATCTGTGATGGCTTAGTCGGAGAAGTTTTACAGGAGAGATACTGCTTAGAAGATCACGCCAAGAAGGGCCAGGGAGAAGGGTCGTCGAAGGTCCCGGGAGGCGGATTGGAAAGGTCGGATTGGAGAAGGTTTGACGAAGAAAGAAACACATGAGAAGATTCGCATGAGAAGATCCGTCGGAGATGGTCTACAGGAGAAGGTCCATCGGAGATGGTCCGCGGGAGAAGGTTTGTCAGAGAAGGTCCGCGAGAGAAGGTGTACCGGAGAAAGTCAGCAAGAGAAGGTCTACCGAAGAAGATCCACGGGAGAAGGTCCGTAGGAGAAGATCCGCGAGAGAAGGTTCATAGAAGAAGGTCCGTTGGATAAGGTCAACAAAAGAAGGTCCGTCGGTTAAGATCCGCGGAAGAAGGTCCAACGGAGATGGTCCATCAAAGAAGGTTCAAAGAAGGTCCGCAAGAGAAGGGCCGCGGGACAAAGAGAAATGTCGTTGGAATTATTTCTGTGATAGGTTGATGTGTATTTAGAGGTGAGGGCAAGGCTAATAAGATGTGTCATTGCGAGGAATTAAGCTTATGCGAGTTGATGCAATGAAGAGACTTACCAGTGGTGTCGGAAGAGTCGACCCAGAAAAGTATGTAGTTGCAGAAAAGGTCCTGAGAAGGTCGGATTGGAGAGAAGATCCCCGTGAGGAGGAATGTATGCATTGGATGGGTCGCGGAGGAGTGCTTAGGAGAAGCGAGAAAAACAAAGATTAGAGTGCAATTAGAGTTAAAGAAAAGAAAGAAGAAAATGATGCAATGGATTAGAGCTGTCATATGATTCGAGAGACGGGAATGTGGAGGATTTTGGGATCTAAGACTGTTAGCCTCTTTGGTGGCTTATCTGAGATTTTGACAAAAGTCTTAGCAAACAAGATTAAAAGGATAATGGACAAGGTCATCTCCCAATCTCAAATTGCTTTTGTAGAGGGGAGACAGATTCTGGACGCTATCTTGATTGTCAATGAGATTGTAGACTCAATCCTGAGAAGGAAAGAGTGTGGGTTCATTTGCAAACTAGATATGAAAGAAACATTTCCTTAACAGCATCAAGCGGGAGTTTATTTTAGTATTGGACATAATGGGCTTTAAAGACGATGGATTGATTGGATAAAGTAGTGTATATCAAGCTTCTTCAGATTCTCTTCGTGTGCCAATTTAGGTTCTTTCGAGTTCAGAGATTAGGGACGGGGTGTCCCCACTCTCGGGCCCCTCTCCTATCTTTTGTGATAGGCATGGAGCTCTCGATGGGTGTTGGAAGGCGTGCAATTGAAGGTAACTATATCTCTGGGCGCAAAGGTTGCGGATAGGGAGGTGAGAGTTGGTCATCTCACCTTCTCTCTTGTTGAGTGAAACACCTCCTATTTTGTGAAACTGACAAGGTGTCTGGCCCGAAGTTTTGAGCTATACTTTGATATGGTTTGAAGCGATGTCAAGATTGAGAATTAATTTAAATAGGCGAACTCATATATATATAATTTCTAGTAGAGGCTTTGTTCTGCGAGGATCTGTGATAGAGCTTGGATGGGAATAAGTTCCTCCAGCTGCCTTGGCCTCCCCTCGAAGCCTCTCTGGCGATAGGGGTTGGGATTGTTGAAGAGAGGTTTCGAAAGGGCGGCATCTTGGAAGATGCGGTATATTTCAAAGGTGGAAGGTTAACACTATTGCGTAGCACTTTGTCTAGCCTTCCAATTTATTACTTATCTCTCTTCCAAATGCCCCAGAAAGTTTGTGCTAGATTGGAAAGAATCCAAAGACAGTTTCTATGGAGAGGAGGCAACCTTGAGAAGAAACCACACCTTGTCAATTGGGCTACTCTTTGCACAGAGAAGAGAAAAAGGGGCCTTGGGTTGAGAAGTTTCTCAAAACTGAATAAAGCACTATTATGCAAATGGAATTTGCGCGGTTTGCGAGATAAGGAGAACTCCCCTCACAGAGAGAAGGTTATACGTAGTAAATTTGGTGGGGAAACTCTTAGGTTGGCACACTTGGGACATTAGGGGTGATTTTGGTGTTGGCACATGGAGGAAATTGGAGGAAAGAATGGCGAGGTTTTTCCAAATGTGAGCTTCTCATGAGGTGATGGAAGAAGGATCGGCTTTTGGAAAGATGTATGAATTAGCGAAAGGAGGGGCGCTTTGTTCGATTTCCCCTCCTTTTAGCAGTTTGGCCATAAAGGGTCTATGGTAGCGGACATGTGGGGTTGGGACAGGGAGGAAGGGGGCTAGTGTCCAACATTTCTAAGGTCTCTTAATGATAAGGAGATAGAAGAGGTGGAAAGATTCTTGCTTGACTCTTCACAATAAAATTACAGCCTTGGAATTTGAGGATAAGTACAGCACTTTTGAAGAGATTAGCGGGACAATGGTTTCTCATTAAGATCATGTACAAAGGGTTAGATCACTCCTATAGAGTTTCCCCATATCGTTTAGTCTTGAACTCCAATTGTCACCCCTTGAAATAGGCTTTGTAGGGAAGCCCTCTTAGGGGAAAGTGTCGTTGGATCGAAACAACGTCGTGGAAGGGCTCTTGCCAATATATGCTTTTTGTGTGAGGAGGAAGAGGAGACTATAGAGCATTTGTTGATCCATTGCAGCAAAGCCAAGATGCTTTGGGACCTTTTTTTGTTGATAGTTAGGTTTTTCCGCTTTTGGTTCTTCATACCCTTCTAGCATGGCAAGGAGCTTTTGTGAGTAAAAAACACAAAAAAAAAAATCTAGATGGCAACACCCTTGTGTATCTTTTGGACTTTTTGGTGTGAAAGAAATAGGGTGGCGTTCGAGAATGGGGTTTCTTTGCTCAAAAGATTAAAACTAAATTCCTGAGCAATTTGTGGAATTAGGCAAATTTGTATAGTTTAGATAGCACAAATTCTTTATTGGACTTTTTGACTTGGATGGGGAGTAGGTAGATACGTCTAGTGTACTTCTTGGAACCTCTGGGTTCTTGTTTATCAATACATTGCTTTTTACTGATCAAAAAATATATATATTTGATGGGTAAAGAGAGATATATTATAAACCCAACAAGAGAGCCAAAAAGGCATCCCCAACTGTACACAAAGGGTATACAAAGTGAGCCAAGAGGCCTATACAAAAAAAGAGAGGCAAAAACAAAAAACAACACACTCTCTGACCCCGAACCGGGAATTAGAATACCACAAAAAGATTCTTACAATAGAATGGTCTATATCAGGAAATAGGCCAGCCAGTAGATTAGAGCTAATAAATATATATATATATATATATATATATGTGTGTGTGTGTGTGTGTGTGTGTGTGTGTGTGTGTGTGTGTGTGTGTGTGTGTGTGTGTGTGTGTGTGTCCTATGAGTGAAAAGGAGGTTAAAAATAATTTTAACAATTAGATCATTGAGTTTAGAGACAGTGGCATCCTTCCCACATCATGCAACATCTATTTATGGGATGCTTGCAAAAGAATTTCCTAGGCTTCTTTTATTGCATGAACTCATCTTGATATAGCTTGGTACCAAATCTCCCATTCACGGGCCACAACCACTCAGACACCAGAAGGTGGCAATGCATAGTAAACCAGCTATTATGCTTTGTGTTAGTATCTGTGTACTAGGGAAATATGGCCCCATCATAGGTTCATAATTTCCATTGGAATAAAATAGACAAGAAGATAGCTATCACCAAACTACAATTTTTTAAAGCAAATTGTTGAGCATTTACCTGCCAGAGTCAAGCATCTCTATTTGTATTCACACAGTATGAACTCCTTTCCACTGTCCACATCACATAAAACCTGCTTCCTCAAACTAAAAACCTTAGTTCCATAGATTCCGACTTATTCAACAGAAGAAGCAATGGTACAGAGACAAAGAAAATCATTTTGTCACCTTATAAGATTATTTCCAAAGGGATGATAATTTAGGAAACAAGAATATTTGTCACTAAATATAATAAAGTAGATAGGACTGCCAGCATAAAGCATGGCATTCTCTATTGATAAAGGAAAAGTGATATTTCCAATTTTAAAATATAGACAAACCAAGCTATTGTGACTATGTTATCTGAATACATCACAAGAAAAGGTTTTGTACTACTTTTTCTCTTGTTTCTTTTCTGAAAAGGTGAATCAAATATATTTCTAAATTATTAAGCTCTAAACATGTTTTAGATAAATTAGTAGATCAGAAAACTAACAGAACATTTATAGTTATGCCAGTTTAGAACAATATAATAGAAGAACTATTTGATGCTATAAGGCATATTCCAAATAGAAACTTCAATTCATAGGTTTGTAAATTGAACGCCCCATGAGTTGTCTTAAGTTCGGCCTGTTTAAAAAATGGAGTGATCAAGGAAAATTTGGAGCATACTTAAATAAAATTGCAGAAACTCCTACAAAAATAATTGGAAAGACTGGGAGTTGGGATTCCATGAGGGAGAAAGATGGGTGGAATCGAGTTCATCGAGGATCTTTCAATGACTAGGAAAGTGGAAGGGCTAGAGTTTTATTAGAATAATTAACAGCAGAATTAAATAAGGTAGAGGATAAAATCTTCCTGGATGGTGGACAAGAAAGGGTAGTACTCAGTTAAAGCAAGCTATAGTCTTTTGGAAGGAGGTATTTCCAGTTCATTACCGGATAGGCATCATTTGGAACAGCTGTCACGAGCACTAACCCAAGTGAGCATATTCATAGGGGTTTGAAGACAAGGTGTTAATATGGATCAAGCAGAAAGAAGAGTTTCAACTTGCAGTAGATGTCCTCTTTGCCAGAAGCTGAGGAGGAGTCTGGAATGCCTCCTCTGATTCCTGTCCAACTGTGTGTGGGATATTTGGGCCGCCCTCGTTTCTTGGGAATGGTGTGGGCTTGCCCTCTCTTGACAAAAGACTTAATGTTGGGATAGACAACCTTTCCTATTACAAAGAAAGCAAAAAATTTGGAAGACAACTTCCCAAGTCTTTTAAGGCAATTTGGAAGAAGAAACATAATTTTTTTTTTTTTATCAGTGAAGGAAGAAACATAATTATTTTTAAAATGAGGTTTCTCATCTAGTGAGCTGAAACAGTCTTTCTGATTCCCTCTTTACTTGGGCAGGCCTAATTTATGGGGAAATCACTCCCATTATAAAAGACTTCTTTTGTGTATTCTCTAGGTTCTTGGTTGGGTGGTGGTATATACTTTCTATACTTTTTGCATTTCTTGTTATTTTCTGCCATTTTTTGGTGATATTTGCCCTGTTTAAATTATCAAAAAATATTGATAATAATTGGAAAAACAACTACAACATCAGAAGCAGATAGTTCAATACTTATTTATTCAGAAACCCAATTCTTTTAATCTAAGTCTTCGGGAATGTTATTTATCAGCCATGCCAACAAAAATGAGAGGTCCATATAGAAAGAGTGAGTATAGCACTGATTCTAGGGTTAACTATTTCCGACTCAGGTGATATTTCCAGTATACTGCAGTTTACCTCTCGCATAGGCATTTTCTAAAGGAAAAAATAAAATAAAATCATTGTCAATCATTTCAGAACTATAAACCTCACAATCCTAGTGGTAGGCAGAATCTTCATGTCTAATACAGTGCCTTCACCAAGAACAATGTTCGGATAGTGAATCAAAGTGAGATCTGAATTTTCATTTTTCCTTTTCAGGTTTCTATCAGCAAAGAGGCACATTTCCTTATTCACATACACTTTTAAAATTCAAAATTCCAAAATTCAAAATTGAAATTTTCTTTCGTTTCCCACACTCACGGAAAAAGAAAGAAAGAAAAGAAAGCACTGAGTTAAGGATGCGCCTCTCCACTACACCCTAAAAGCATCAAACATAAAAAATCTGAAACAATCCAAGGAAAGAAGTCGTCCAAAAATCCATAGAGAGAAAAAACACAGAGAATCGAAAATAGAGTTTGGGAGACCTGGAGAGGCTGATCTGGCTTTGAGAGAGAAGTCAGAGTAGTGAGGCAAGAGGCCGAGCAGCGCAGAGAGAGCCGTCTCCGTGTGCTTCGGTGGAATCCTCCGCATCAGCCCCAAAGCCGCCTCCATTTTTTATCCAACGGGTAGGCTCAAGAACCACCACCACCGCCGCCGCTACAGCCACGACCCCCACCGGCGCTGCTCAGCCACCAGGAACAACGACGACGGCGGCGGCGAGAGAGCGTCGTTTGGTTTGATTGGTCCAGTTTTCCTCCGGGAACCTTGTATCCGAAGTTCTTTGAGATTTGTTCTGTGTGTGACGACTTCCCCTGCTTCTCAACCCCATTTTCTTATTATAAGCCTTCACCATCACCATCTCATTCTTTTTCTTTTCTCTTTTTTTGAAATAGATTTTTATTTTCTTTTAAACAAAATAATCATTGTTTTTTTTTAGGTGAAAAATCTATTCGTGTGATAGAGAAATAATGGAAATTGATCAAATTACATAGGATTTAAAGAGGATCGAATATATGTCCTACTTACAATCCATGTCGATTCGTAAAATGAATTGTTTTAAATCGTAAATATTAAAAATAATTTATCGTATAAAATTATTGATTTAATTTAATGAATAAATTATTTTTAATTCGCCATGTATTTATCTTTGGGATTTTTAATATAAATAAATATATATTATATATTTAATCGGGTATTAGAATTAGGGTAGGTCGTCTAATTCCCACATCGAAATCTAGAACTTGATTATCAAATATGTAATTGAGTGCAAATATTCGCACATAATCTTCCTTCATTCAAATCGGGTAATAAAATAAAAGAAAATTGTATCTCTATGTTAAATGTTTTAAAAAGGCAAGAGCATGGGGAATGAGGATATAGATGAATCTTGCGAGAGACAGAGTGCATTGTAATTAAGTGTTTAAACTTAAAAAAATCGTTGTTTTTAGTTATCAAAAAAATTAAAATATTCAATATTGTTCTTCAATTCTTTTTAACAGAGATAATAATAAGACTATTAAGACCCATTAAACCCTATTTAGGTTAGACAAATTTTTTAGTAAAAATAACTTTATTTAAAAAAGTTATTTATTAGTTATTAGATGATTTTCTTTTCTGGTTAAACATTTTAATTACAATCTGATAAATTATTCTCACTAAGATTTCAAGGAGAAAAACCCTGATCATTTACCAAATGGGGCTAGCATGATGAAAAGTTTATTATATGATTGACAACTTAAAATATCAAGTAGTGTACTCTCTAATCTTTATTTTTAAATATAATTATTTTTAAATCTTTCAGAAAATAAGGAGAATTCTTTAGCCTTTATTTATTTATTTAATACAATTCACCGTTTAAGAGAAGTCATGGACTCATGAATAAGGTTGGCTATTTTAGAAAAATAATTACATGTTTGAAAATAAGATGAACAACGCATCTGGTTTTTCATTTGTTGTTATGAAAAAATACGAAAAACATGAGAATCGAGGATAACTTGAATTTTTTTATAGATAAGAATTTTTTAGATATATATTAGTAAAATTGTTCTTTATTAAGGCTGAAACCAGAAACCACATTAACTAGCATATGTATCTTTAGAAAGATTGAGCAGTTATCATATGGTATGTATGATGGAGCATTATAATAGAGTATTGTTTGAAAAGTATGACATAGGAAAGAAGGTAGCGGTGTCAGTCACAGTGATAAACAGTTTCTTCACATTATAGCCCAAAAGTATTTAGTTGTAAAAAAAAAAAGAAATTTTTAATTCAAAGAAAATCAAAATGATGTTATTCACGTTTTTTAAAACCGTTCTCAAGTTTTTACATGTTTAATTCGATTGGTAAAACGTTCGAAGTTAAAAGATATGACATAAAATGATAGTAACGAAGGGTCTCGGATTTGGTATTAATAAAAATAATTTACTAATAGAATTGATTAAGGGGAATAATAAGAATAATATTTATTATAAGGAAGGATGAAGTGGAAAGGGGAAGAAATGTGGATGAAATGATGAAATATAGATGGATGAAATACGAAGCATGACAGAGAGAGTGATGGAGAGTTGTGTGTATCGCCTAACCTAACCTAAGTCATCATCATGATGATGGTAACTTCAATGGATGACTTGATTTCAAGGCATCTCTCTCTCTCTCTCTTCCTCTCTCTCTCCTCATGCCAACCATTTTGCTTTTGTTTTTGCGTGCTCATTTGGACCCACTTCAATGCTCTCTCTCTATCTCTCTCTCTCTCTCATCATTCAAAAGCCCTCTTACCTCTTTTTCATTAAAAAAAAAAAAAAACTATGGGCATTATTGGTTTTGTTTTAAAAATATTTTGAAAATATAAAAATATCATTTGGAATTTTTAAAAATTATTCATATTATCTAAATTTAGTGTTTTTGAACAAAAAAAAAAAAAAAACAACAACAACTATAGGCACGATTGGTTATTTTTTAAAGCTATTTTTAAGAAACGATTTTTAAAAATATAAAAAAGCAATAATGTTCTACAAGAATTGTTCTTATTATTTGAATTTGATGTGTTTTTATATTCTCTGTGTTTTGCATAGCAAAAAAAAACCCAAAAATCAAACATATGCTCCCCATTTTCCTTATTGTTCTTGTTTTTTTTAGAATAAAAAACAATTTTAAAGGAATAACAATCCCTATTCTATTATCTATCATAGAGTACATGTAGTAGCTACTCATGGTGATCGGCGTTCGAACCATTAGAAGGCTCAGTGAGCTCGTTTATTAAGTTAAGCAGTAGGCGCAACATCATTTGAGGAACACAGTAAGTTAAATGAAGTGAGTGAGAATCTGCTGGCTGAGTGCCGTCGACTCGTAAACGAGGCTCGTGAATGAGGTCGTGACGGCTCGTTAACAGAACTTTGTGAGCAGGCTTGTGAACCAAGCTACGGTGAATAGGCTAAATAAACATGGAGAACGATGCACAACAAATTTTTCTAAAATGAGCATGATGAATATTTTAACTCTTGAAGCCGTAGGATTGAATTAGACTTTTATTGTCTTATCTTTTTTAATTTAGTTGTATGTGGCTATTTTAGATGAACATTTTAACAATTCGAAACATCGTTTTGAGGTACCATCGTTAAGCAATGAGAGCCGAGCACCTCAAACTCGGCTCGTTAGGCTTAGTTAACAATTGATGGCTTCGAGCCTACTCCTTTAAAAGCAAGGCAATGAGGCACTTCTAATACTCGGCTCATTTCGGCTCGTTTACACCCTATCTATCCTATAATATAAGACTTCAAAGCAAAACCATGAAATTGGACATAAAAGCCCCTGTGTGAATAAGAAGTAAGAACAAAAGTTTTGTATTTGTTTCATTAATGTTATTCTTTAACTCATATTTAAAATAAATAAAAATAAAGACTTTAATATGAAAGTAAAAAATGTATTTTATTATAAAAACTCTACTATATTTAATACCTTCCAACCAAATCAAATCAAAAAAAAAAAAAAAAAAACTGTGACTCATTTCTTTATTTGTTAAAAGAAATATTTTCATATAACTTTACATCCCTAAGAGCCAAGACAAAGAAAAAAAAAAACTTCAAAAGCCTAGTTTATTTGTATTATTATTCTTTAACAAAAAGAAAATATGATCATAATGAAAAAGTAAAAAATCATATTGTCTATATAAACATAGGGACACCATGTATTCATTTAATATCCTTCATCACTATAAAAGCACATAAGAGTTTTGTTCCAAAATAATACAAATTTAAAAAAAAAAAAAAAAAACAATCTAATAGGTTTTTAAAAATAATATTCAAACTAATGCTTAAAACCATAATTGGTAACAATGATTTTGAGTTTAAGCTTAAAGCCGTGTCAAATACTTCACGATTTTAAGCTTCGAAAAAATTTAGAAGCCGTGGCAAGCGACTACGTTTTAACTTTGCAAAAAAATTTAAAAATGGTTACCAAGCTACGGTTTGATGGAAACATGCTAGTTTGGGCTTTTTTTTTTTTTTTCAGAACATATTAAATTGGTTTTTTAAATGTATTATTTTGGAACAAAGTCAGCACATAAGGAAGGCTCTGGCATGTTCCATTTTCTTGGAAAGCCTTGGTAACAGAAAAGTTCACTTCTCAGGTTGGAGACGATTTGGACTTGTTTGGTCACAGTTTTTGAAAATTATTTTTTGTTTTCAAAAACAAGAACAAAAAAAATAGGTAAAACATGTTTGATTTCCTTTTTTTTTTTTTTTTAAATATGAGCACCAAAAATACAAAATTCAAAACGAAACGAGTTTGTCAAGAACTCCAAAATGATGTTCCCTGTGTTTTCAAAAATTGTTCCCAATAATAGTTTTCAAAAACATATCGTTTGTTTTGAAACCTTCTCATCCACTTTGACTCAAAAATGGTCCCCGGAATTGGGAAATTCAATAAACAGCTTCTTCTTCTTTTATAACAAGTGTTTCAGTCTGATTCAGGTCCAATTTGCAACTTTTCTTTTTTTATAATAGTAGTTGTTGAAATTTAGGCTGCAGTCTAGGCTAATCTCACGAGAGCCTAAAGTTAATGGCTGAGTAACCCTCCAATATCCCGAGGGGACTCAAACTACAACTTCTTTATAAGGCTTGGAGTTAACAATTGGACATCAATGACCCAAAATAAAAACACCTAGACTGAGATTTCAATTCTTTCTCATTTCAAATACAACACTAACACTGAAGAACAGAAACTAATGTATATATATAAAACAACAATCTAGAAGAAAAAAAATACTAGACTAATGAACAAAACTGGTATGTCCAAACAATAAAATAAACTAAATAATGAACACATAGATCAGATCAATGAAACTGCAGAAAACAATTGATATACCTCTTACCTCATGTTCTTGAGTTTAATTTGGCACGTCGCTCTTCATATGATGCTGTAACCAGTTCAAACATTATTAGGTGTTGACATAAAATGAATGAGATGAAAACAAAAAACACAAAAGAAGGAAATGCTTTCAGTGAGAGTTAGTTTGTATAACAATTAGAAGTGACTTCACAACCTATTTATTTATTTACTTATTTATTTCAGAAAAGCATTGGTAAAGTCTCATCCAGCTAGCTAACTACCAAAGGAAAATGAATGAGGAAAAAAGAATCACTATGCAGGAGAAAATGATGTATGTAGCACTTGGTTTGTTTGACACAAGTAATATGTCCTTTATGACCATGGACAGCTGATAGCAATGAAATACTAATATATATATATATGTGTTGTTGAGGTGTGCCACGTGTAAGCCTGTGCTCTTAATCCACTGGTAATGAGCTTCGTGGGAGTGGGCGCATAGTGGACCTCATGAGGAGTGGGTATGTGGTAGTCGTGCGCCGGTTTGGCTAAGTGCAGCATTCATTGAAGGCTGTGTCTTGCAGCTCCGCCTACTTCAGCTAGGCTTTGGTCAATGGGTTTGAGGAATGATATGCCCCATGTGATATGGTGGCAAGCGGTACGGGGTGTTCCTCTTCTGATGCTTGAGATAGGTGCGCTAGGGGTTGGACCCGATGCATCGAGCTCGGGCCCCCCCTACGCTGGGCTTTTGTCCATGCTTTCACTATGTTGGGCCCCTTCCTCCATGTGTGTATGCATGTATATGTATAATGTATTAACAATGAGATTAGAATGAATAGTCCGAAACCAATCTTTTCAAGAGTCGAATCATTTATTGAGAATAAAAAGGCATCGATGGAAACCCCCATCTTGTCATCTCTCTTCGAATTCATTGGAGTTGTCTTTCACACACAACATTTTGTTCAGTGAAGCAATATATAGATGAAAAAGCAGGCACAAGGCTCCAGAAAGAGTACACAAGAGAATACAAAGGAGACCCCCGAAAAACAATGCCCATACAACATCATCACAACAATACCCAAATTAAAGTCCTACAATCAAAAAAGTTCCAGGTCTAACTGTACTTATTAGAAGCTTACATCCTCTATGCTGTATGTTTGGAACCGGAAAATCACGGAAAGGAAAAAAAATAGCGAGGAAAATACATTTACACCGTATTTGGTTTCACTTTGTGGAAAACCATAAAAAGAAAATCAAATATAGTCAAAATTCTTCAAATTTTACATATTTTTTAAATTTTCTTAGTCCTTATATAACATCGAAAAACAAATAAAATGAGTTTGAATAAACATATAGCTATAATTAATTTATTAAGAGTTTAAGCCATTTTATATTTTCCTCATTATTTTAACTCCTTGAATGCTTTTCAGGGTTCCAAACGGGCCTTAATGATGAGACTAATGTATCGAACTCAACCTAATTGTGCTTGTTAAAGGAAAGAGCTTGTGACAAAATAAAGATACTCCCATAATAGATGCTCCATGAATTAAAAACTCCCAATGATTTCAAACAAATAACATTCAAGCAACCAAAGGTTTCCCAAATGCTATCATAAAAAATATAAATTTACTTGCATATAAAATATTTAAAATGTGTATGGTATTGTAGGACTTACGCTCAGTTGGCCGTGACATTAGATGAATATGAGCAGCCTCTTTGATGCTTCCCTTATTTATCGAACTCTGTTCTGAAAGCAAACAGGATAGCAGAGCCTCATGAAAGATAGCTGCTTGGAGCTCGTAAGTTCGACATTCATTTTCCAAGTGCATAAGTAAAGCTTGCCTAGCATCTATATGCATAATAATCAAGTCAAAAACTTTCAGAAAAGAAGTTCAATATTGCATATAAAAACCAACCCAACAATCAAGCAAGCCTATAATGTAATATATATATATATATATATATATATATATATATAAAAGGGATGTGAAAACAAAATTGTATAAATAGAAATAATCAATATCATTCACTACATAATTCCAATGAGAATCAGAGTTTAGTGATATTCAGGCAACTTGGCTGAATTTTCAGTGAAGTAGGACACCCATTAATGTTGAATAACTAAGCAAAGTTAGACGCGCAGTTGTTCAGCAATAATATATATGCAAAATAACAGATATACAATAGTTTTTTGTAGATCGCCAAAATTTATAGAGCCATAATTTCCGAGTCTGAAACAAAGAAAGAAGTAAAACGAGTAAGGTGCAGGAAACAAAAAGAAGTGAAGAAATTATTCACTATATTTGATCGAAGCTTCTTGATATTTAAAAGTGGAACCATTTAAAAAAAAGTTCACCACCTTTTTTCTTGAAGTTAAGTCATGTTATTTCATAACTTCTGGTTAATTCCTCTATCAAATGGTGTTTTGTAATGTCTCATAGATGAGATTTATTGATTGTAGTGCAGACAATTTTAAAATGTTTGAAGAAAGAAACAGTTTAGAAGAGATTAGGCTTTGCACCAACTTGATTCAAGTACCTGATGAACAAATAAGCTTAGGACCTTCAAATTCTTAGAGTTTAGAAGAACCAATGGAATCTCCGGGCCATGGTGTACTGAGAGGTTTTCTTGATGTCCTTTCAGTATCCAACAACTTATCTACCACCTATGCAATTAAACCAGATATGAGTTCCTTTAAAATTGCAGAAATAGAAGATCTACAGGTTAAAAGTCACTTTCCAAGAGATGGAAATTAGGTTTCCTCTCTAGGCAAAGGAACGGTTCATTAATAGTACCTAAAAGATGCAGCTGAAGAGGCCTGCAAGCAAAACTAATGCCCCGTTAATTTGGGAATTCATATGCCAAAATTTTTAACTTAAAAACTTCCTTTTATTGCTTGATGATTCATGAGTGAAATAAGCACTGAAAACACAACCATTTTCAGCCACAAACAAGGAATTCCATCGTTTAATTTATCAAACCATTTGAAAACTCTGGTGCACAGCATAAGGATGACTCATGAATGTATAGCAGCAACAAATAGTAAGCACAAAGCATCTTCTAATGTCCCACATAAGGCCTGGTTAAAGCTAATTGTCAATTTTAGTTCAGCTGTTAGAATATGAGCTTTTTTAATGGTGTTAAGCGATTAACTCTCCTAAAAGCTCAGAAGCATATGATCTGGGTTTAACAGATATCATGCAGCTTTAACACCCTCCCTCACGTGCAACCCCATGCACACGTGGAGAGTTCGCTCATGTGAGAGTTTCCATAGACTTTCAAATCAATAAATGGAGAATAGAATTGCGGAGAGATGAAACAGATAGGACCTTACATTAAACCATGCTCACGATACCATATTCGTGACCAACTCTCCTAAAAGCTCAAGCAGGAGGTTTTAGTTCAATATAGATATCATGCAACTAATAAATGGTATGGCCATATCGAGCAGATTTCAGGTGAATGTATCAAGCTACATACTATGTCAAATGAAGTTCTTGACACTTCCATACATATCATCTCTCTCACGTGCCGCACAACAAAGAAACATGCCATGTGGTGATAGCAAACTGTTATTATCCATCCTTTCGGTTTTCTTGATCCCCTCGTAAATCTTTTGTTTTATAATTTTTAGTAGGTCAGCTATGGTCTTGGACATAATAAAATAAGCTGTAAAATTCCAAGTGAGTTGCTGGTTTTGCAAAAGTTGAATTCCTGCCCCGTGAGAAAAGTGTCACAGAAACAAAATCTAGAAAACAAGCTGTTATAAGGATTTCGTGTACTTACATCAGTTAAGACCTTGACCAATCATAAATAGAACAGCAACCATGCATGTCGGATTTGGTGCAAAAGAATATTTACCTTTAATTTTATTTCCCAAAGTTGATCTCCATCATTACCTGCAGATAATTTGGAATTTTACAAAAATTTTGCAGTACAGTCCTAGAAATTAAATACACAAATCTGTTATTTCCTCGATTAGAAGATACTCAGACAAAAATACGTTACCCAAAATATTAGTGGTAAAATTAACGAACACAATTATACATGAACTGAGAGAACAAATATATCGACTAAACTATGTGTTCGAATCACTTAGTAAAGATTCAATAAGTTTCTTACAAAGAAAGATAAAGCTAAGTTTTACTCAGAATAGTTAAACAAACAAATGTAATTTTCTTTTTGAAGCATACTTATGTTAAAGTATAATAGTATGAGGTCCTAGTTGAAAAATAATCATGAAGCAATAAAGCATTTTCTTAAGTAATATATTTTAATATGAATACTCGATCAAGACCATTTTACCACAAAATGAGCGTATAAAAACTCATACCCTCATGCCTTCTCTCTCAGAAATCCAACATCTGTCGGATGCCCAAAAAGCTAGACAAGTGATACAGTTGAATAACTACATTGGTTACAAACTTGAGCATTCATAATACATTCTTTGCGACATTTATCTATCTATCTATGCCCATAAGAAATTACAGATATATGCATGTATTAGGGTAAATAGTACACAACTCAATCTTAAATTCTACAATTGAGGAAGTAATCACGTGAACTCATTGAACTATCACAATTTATATTCTCTATGCTACATGTTCATGTTCCATTGGAACAAACAGAACCTATAAGCATTTTCTCCGTGACATTGCTTCCAGATAATTATGGTTGCATGATCTTTTCACTACAAACATCGAACTTGGTTAAAGTTCGCTACCAAATACAAGTTTGGCATCAGACTGGATTTTCAGTTCAGTTCAGTATAATAGCCTTGTTCTGATTTTCAATCCTATAGCCTAAACTTCTATTTATCTCTCAAAGCATAACTCCACTGATGCCCTTAATCAGCTAATCTCAACCTGATTGAAGAACTTACATTAAGACGAATATAGCTCTCCTAAAATTTCTATATCTTCCCCGTGGTCCATTGGTTCGAGTCCCCTCGAGGCCATTGGAAGTTTCCCAGTTGTTAATTTCAGGGTCAATAGGATTGTCCCGAGATGTGCAAAATTTGGCCAGACACCACAGTTATCAAAAAAAAAAAAAAAAATCTGTCTTCCACATTACAGAGACACGTGCATAGTAGATACATAGCGTGCACACACATGCACATGCACAGATATATATGTCTATCTTGGGTATTGAAGTTTGAAAAAAATGATCTAAAGAGAAGCTGAAAAGGGCAAGTGACCAAATCTTTATTGGACCACGTGGCTCATGCAAATCCTAACAAATTTTGGCAGCTATGCACTTGAGCGGCAAACTGTTTCAACAATCAATATCTCTCTTGCTGTTTCACTGTTGCTCCAAAAAGTGAATTGTCAGCAGTCAAAATTTCCCTCGCTTTGTTCTAATGATGCGCTTTTGATGTGCCTTTTTGGTTTCCACAAATGTTATACACTTCCCATGAAGCACTACAGCAATCATCAGGGTCCATTATCCATGATAAACCGTCTTTGGAAAATATATAACAATAATAAAAACATGCAACCATCAGTATTCCTCGGTTATGACTATACTGTCAGGGAAAAACAATAAAAAAATTATATATAAATAAGGTTTCTGCAAGCTAGGTTACTTGTCGATTAACTCTTTCTGAGGATCTTATAATTGGTAAAAGGAATCACTATTTGTGATTTCCTTTCAAATAGGAACTTGGTCTGGAACTTTTTATACATAGTTTATGGACCTTGAAATATACGCATTACAAAGAGTGAGATGGATCCATAAGACCATGAAATTTTGTATAGAGGTGAATGAAGGAAGAACACTGGAAGATGGGAAATAAGTTTTGTGGTAGAACTCAAATGGCAGGAATACAAAAGACAAATTTTGTTTCAATGCATATTTTTAGCATGCTGTGTAGCATCCACTCCTTTGCAATATGTCTGATTACAGTGTTATAGTTTATGTCATCCCAAGGTAGACTATAGTTCTTCCTAAACACAACAATCTCTGATTCTCAATTACTTCATCACCTTTCCTTGGTGAAGTGCATTTTAGAGTGAATAGTGTTGAATTGAGCTTTCTCTGTTCTATTCAGAGCTTCACAAAGTAATTCTCTGTTGTAGATTGGAATCAACTGGTTTCCCCATCGAGTTTCCTTGACCACATTGGTCGTGATTCTTAAGGTTTTAATGAATACCCCCACATGGGAGTAATTTCAAAAACTTCTTTTTAGGGTTTAGGTATTTGAAAATAAATTACTTGTTGTACAACAGAATTTAGTTGAAAAAATTGATATATCAAACTCTTTGTCGAAGAATTTGGTTGCAAATAAAGATTACATCTCTCAGCAAAGGAGGAAACTATTAGAGTGAGGTGAGTGTTTGAGGATTAGTAATAGGGCAAGGAGGAGACATAAAACATCATGAACAAAGGAAATAAGGCTATATTTCATGGATTAGGCACCAAGTGCAGGATGGGACTTTGTTACAGTTGCAGTTGGTACTTATCATGGAACTTCAGAAGAAAATAACTTAAGATGTAGTCAAATAACAGGAAGCGAGCAGAAAAACAATTTAGACAAAAAATTATAAAGCTTAAGCGTCATCAGTGAGATCAATGAAGGATATTTGCTACTACAAAATAAGTAAGGAGAAGAAAAAGAATTTGTGTCTATCAATGTCAACCTTTTATTGGTAGGATAAATTTCAAATGATATGACATGTCGCCTGTAGTTGTGAACATTCACTGCATCCATCTTACAGAAATTTCGAGTCATGTTCCCCAACAAATTTCTTACCAGCATTCTCCATTGCCTGGTGACCACAAACCAAAAAAAGACGGAGTTTTCAGCCTTCTATCTTTTCAATATGGGCACTACTTTAATGGGTTGAAAAATATCAAACCATGGGAAAGAAGGGAAAAAAATTCATACCAATATATTCAGATTTCTGCCCCAGAAAAAATACTTATATTCTCTATAAACAGCTAAACCTGCACACCTTGTTGAAGCATTAGATTACAATAAAAAATGAGTCAAAGCCAGTATAATAACCAAGCAATTAAAATTCCACCAAACAATAATAAAGCACTTGGAAACAATTCTGCCACACAAAGGCAGGAACATTTTACATTAAAAATAACCACACAACCGAAGATCATTTTAGAAGCCAAAGTCATAGGCTTTAAAATATCTAGAGCTCCACTGAATCTGAAACTTTTATGAGGTCAAAGATCTTGATCAAGTGTCTTATCAGAAAGATCAGGATGAAGCTTTAAAAATAAGATTAGGAAGTTCAGAAACCATCCGTAATCCATAATTAGAAAATTTACTCTGGCATGCCAACTTCAAAATTCTAAGATCTCAACGAATTCTTACAAGGCAGTTTTATACTCCCTTCAAATCAAGTCTAACTAAAAAAAAAAAAAGACTTTGGACAGAACAATAGCATTTATAGGATCTAACCTAAAAGGACCCCCTTCTCCTCAGCCCACCCCCCTTTTCCACTTCAATTAATTTGGAAAACATTACAAAGAAGTGAGTCTTTAGCAAAACCTGGATTACCAGCACAGCTTGATCATCAATGTTACACCCAAAATGGGGAGAAGAAAAGAAGGAAGGACAATATAGTAAGATAGACAAACCTTGCATGGAAACCAATTGGAACAGGACACCAACCCATAACTCGGGCCATCTCTAGGAAGGACTCTATTGAGTACCCTCACATAATCAATTTCTCCATCTAATAAAAGAAAAAATCAGAACAAAGATAACCATGTGCGTTCAAGATGATCATATACTTTTACATTGCTTGAAATGCCACTGAAGAGATGCGAATGATTCAAATAAAGGCTAAATTGATAATTCATGCACTCTTAGCATCAAACAATATCATCAGGAGACCTACTATTTGCTATCTTAATCACGAAGTTGGTTCCCAGTTACTTTTATTGTTTTAATGCATGCCTTCCCCTCCCCCCCCACCCCCCCTCACAAAGCTCAGGCATTTTACATTCAAATTATTACCATGCCTTCAGAGAAAGAGATACATCTTCATGAAGAGGTTACATGCAGAGCTGGTGGATATCAACAATTTCTTGTTCTTGTTTCATTGAGTCCTATAGGAACCAGAGAGTAAGTAGTGAATCCCACCAAATTTATTTTGTTTTGTATGAACAACAGTTTAGATAGGATTTTAATTATTTATAATTTGGTGAAAAATGTAGTGTGAAAGGAACAAGGAGACAGAGAAGCATTTGGGTAAATACCAGATGAGAGTCCGCTACAACATGGTACTAAGTAAATGGGCCGATATAAGTGCTAGTTTAGCTTTTCCATGGTTGGAAAGGAAGGTTTGTGTTGAGTAATTGGTACAGTATGAAAGGCACAGCCCTGTCATTAGATATGAGCTGTGATCAGAGTCAGCATAGATCAAGCCATGATCCTTGCATTACAACTATGTATATATATTATGCTGTGTAGATTTCTTATTTAGCTAGATTGATTGCTGTACTGTAACATTATTTAGCTAGACTAACTGTTGACATTGTGGTAATTGCTGAAAATCAGCCTTGTAATATTCTATAATACTTGTTGAATACATAAAGGGTAACATTTATATCAGTTTAATATCCCCAGCTCAAGTTTTGCTCTCATTTGTGTAAGAATAGGTGCCTTTTGATCGTTCTTGTGTTTTGTTAGCGTGCAGGTTTTCAAGTTCCGTGCACACTTTTTGTGGGGTTCGGGTCCGAGGAGACCAATGTAGATCATTGCGGTTGATGGTAGCCCATTTGTCGAGGGCTCGGGTAGTGCTACGGTGAGGGAGCATTTGCGAGGCGGTGATGCTTGGTACCACGTATAATGGTGCCGTACCCACATGCGACCACACTTTGATGCTGGTACCACTGAGTCAGGTACAGCATGTGTTGCGGGTTTGAAGCGAGATTCAATCTTGGTGCAAGGAGTGCGCTCGTCTTTCCAACCACCTTGAGATCACTAAGGAAGGGTATTTAAACCGATGAAGGCGAGGAGAAGGGGCGGTTTTTATTCTAGGGTTTGGTGTTAGATAGCTAAGTGCTTCTCTCATGTTCTTGGCTGGGTTCATAGAGTAGAGTAGAGTACTTAGTTTTTCTTCGGATTCTTAATTTCAATTACGTGTAATCTTTCGGTTGATTCATATAACTAATTATTTTTCTTACGGGATTACGTGCTTTTGATACCCCGATCTTACGGTGAAGTGTTATTTCTCAGGTCTCCAATTATGAAGTAGTTTCTTATCAAATGAATAGATTTCCAGTTTCAATGAAGTTCTAAACTCCCATGATGGGGTTCTAATGGTGGAAACTCACCTCCATCAAGGTAATAACCCTCAATTCCTCTTTTGTGCTTCAACGGGATTGTACGATGCTAAGCACTTGCAGAAAATCTTATAAAACCTTAGTTTGGCATCTTCTTGACAACGTGTGAACGAGAGACCCACGGTACACGTTGTGCTTGATCTAAATGCAAAATTTAGAGTCCAAACGAATCGTTTGAGCAGTGTTTGTCATCTCTATTCGTTCTTCATTTAAAAGAGCTTTTAATGTAAAATCTTCATTCCGAAGACCATTCATCGATGGCTCCCCAGATGAGATTGTATAAGAGGTAGGTAATACTTGATCAACGGTGAGTGGAAACTGGAACCACATCATTCACCTTTTTGCTTTAAAATAGTTAGCAATCGATTACTCAATGTTCAATCCCACAACCCCAGTTTTACTTTTAAACGCACATTCTTTGGAGAATAATCCCTAAGGATCACCTAGTAAACCACTCCCTGTGGAAATGACCTGTGGACTTCCACAGTAATATAATGCTTGACGACCTTAGTTCCTACGCTTGGGAATAATTTCGGCATACGAAATAGACGAAGCAATACTCTACCAGCTTCAATACAATGATAGGAACTCTCATGATGAGAGAATAAAATTCAATTCAATTCATCTGACATGGTATCAGAGCCATTTCAATTCAATTCATCTGATATGGCTTCCATCACTTTTTATTTTCTATATTGCATAGGTCAATGATAAAAAATATTACTAAAAAGGTGGTTTTGAGTAGTCTAAAATCAATCCTGCAGTCCACAATCTTGGCTGGAATTTGCATGAACTCAGATCATGCCTCCTTATTATTGACACTTAATGGTTGATTTTTCAATCGTAAATAAAACATGCTTTGTAACTACTACCTATACTTGGTCATACGGTTATCTTTTTGCGTAGGTAAATGCATGTAATATTAGTAAAACACCCAGAACTGCAGTACACAAAACATATATAATAGTCACCATAAAGTGCGAAAAGACCATGAAAAAAAAAAAGAAAACCCCCCTTTTAACAATGACTAAATTAATCAATGAAATGGAATAAGAATAACGATCCTTCATCTCTATACAATTTGGTCAAATACATCAAATTTCAAAAGAAACTCAATTTTAGTCCTTAGTCAGTTTCCTTATTATCAAAGCTCTCCTATTTCTCTCTTTCCACATTGTTGAAAAAAGGCACAAAGGAATTGTTCTGTACACTTTTTTTCATTTCTTTCCAATAGAGTAAGCCACACTATCCTAGTAGTCTCTATTAAGTAAACAAAGCACTGAGATACATAAAAGGAACTGATAAAGCTCACCTGACATCCCCGTCTTCCCATGATGTAGTAAGCGCGGTCGATTTTCATCTTTCATAAAAATTTGAGAAAACATCTATCAATTAATATCTATCCTCATCAAACTACCTCTAAGCAAAAACCGATCCATAGGAGGATTCCATGCATTCTGACAACCTCTTCTAGAAAGGAAATCAATCTCCTAGGCTTAAGAAATTTGTAAAGAGACTTAATTGTTGGCATAAACCCCTATTGAGACTTGAACTTGGAACCTTGCGTAAACCCACCCCAACCATACCACTTGAGCAAAGCCTCAAGGGCTACAATTGATGGCATCTCCGTATGACCCTTGTTAACAAGTTATACTAGTAGACACTATGACCTTTGTCAATGGTTTAAAATAGTTGACATTATGATCCCGATTAACGAGGTTACAATAGTTGACATTATGGCCCCCATTAACGAGGTTATAATAGTTGATGATACTATGACCACGTCAGTAGGTTATAATAATTGACTCCATGACCTAGTTAATAAATTATAATTGTTAACCTTTAGTTAAGTCAAATAACTAGAGCACCATTCGTTATTTGAAAATTAGCCTTAATATCTTTGAAAGGTGTTAAGCAATGAAGCTCTCTAAAAGCTCAAAAAAGAAGCTTATAAGTTTAGATTTAATATGAGATATCATGCCTTTCAACACCCTCCCTCACATTCGACTCAGCAAATACATTGGAAAAATCAAATAAACCAAATGAGGTCCTCCATGAACTTTCCGATGTCGACAAATGGGGAATAAATTGCAAGAGATGGCTCGAACCAGTCACTCTTGTCAAAGCCATTCACGATCTGTATTAAATGACCAAACTGCATAGCCCTAAAAGCCCAAGCTTGTAGGATTTTGATTTAATATGAATATCATGCCTTTTAACAAAATGATTTGATTTGGATTTAACAAGAAATTATTTTGATATGGATATAAGACGTTTGACAAAAAAGTTTAAATGTTTTACTATGTTTAAACTCAAAAAGTCTTATCTGAAGGGAATTATCATTAGGTCTTAATTTTAGACATACATGATTGAAAATGTTTGACCCGATAAAGCGTGTTAACATTCTTTATTAGGCTTTGAGCACACTCCTATTCGTTGACCATTTTTTAGGTACTTTTAGTTCGAGCGAGAAGTGATGTTTAGGATGACAGTTTAGCTTTATTAGGAGCTTTGGGTTTAAACCTTATTTCTTTAGTTCGACATTCTTTAGATACTACAGTTCAATTTCTATTTGGATTATTCATTTGAAGATTTCAGGTGATGACAGTTTTACTTGATGCATTAGTTTTAATGAATTTTAAGAGTAGAATTTTTATTTCTTTGCTTTAAATATGATTTTGATGAGTGGTAACCATCACAAGAGAAGAGCGTTTGGGGTCACTTCCATGAGCCACCGAGGTTTAAAGTGTGAAATGACCATCACGCCACTACAATCGATTTCAAGGCATGACAAAAGACTCTCGAGGGTTCGTCCCAGCTACCCAGTATCCTTCCACAAAAATTGAAAGAAGGCTTTACTAACTGATAAACTCCCCCAATTCATAAAGTTTAAGTAGAAAACATAAGGGGGTAAGGTAAGGGCTGTCAAAAGCTTCTTAACATAGATCATCTCATAAAGAGGGCAAGACTATAGGAAAGTGTTGTTTGTATAAGTAAAATGAGGAATAAGCCAAGTACAACCTCACACATTGTGTGTGTGTATAGATCATGATCTATATCGTTTTCTACACCCATAGTGTATTGTGTTGCCCTTTCTTTGAAGGATGCTTTTTCTAGTTGACATGGGAAGTTTGTTGGCAAAATTAGAAAGAGGGTGCAAAAGGAAGAAGACATAACAGTGGGTTTTGAAGGAACTAGAGCACTTGTGGTTGAGAAGATTGTTTTCTCAGTAGCTTTGTTTATTAATAAATTTGTCTTCATTGGATTTGTAAATAACTTGAGTAGGGGTATTGCTTGTTTTTGTTTGTGTTTTTCTAGTCTTTTTTTTGTATTTTTAAAATTCCCTTAGTGGTAGTGCTCCTTGCATGCTTCTTGTGTATTAGGGTCACATTCCTTTTTATTTAGGAACCTTTTTATAATATTTATAATTTTACCGATAAAATAAAAGAACTTATTAGCTTTTCCCCCACAAACTAAGTTGATTCCTTTCAAAAACTAATTCATTATAAACTTTTCAATCATTAATTTAAACGACACTTATTATATAAAAATAGAAATTGAATGTTCCATAGAACAACACGAAACAACATGAATGACAAAGCTCAGCCATAAATATTAAAAATTTCAAAAAGGAACATTTCAACAAACCATATTGTTCTTCTGAAACAACTTCCTTTGAATTTTCTTCTATGGCACCAATTTCCTTAAGTTTTGATCGTAAAAATAGGGCAATTACCTACACCAAACATTCTTCGTGCTTTTAGTGATTTGAAAAATGCTTCATAAATAGTCACTCGAGGCATATAGTGTTGTCACGTCATGGTCAAAATTAATCATGTACAAGAATCATGAGATTTTATTTAGACTTACTTTGCATCGATGAAAGGGAGGAAAAAAATACATAGTAAGAATTGAAACAATATAAGCCCCTTGAGTAAAAAAAGCAACATAAACCCTTAATATTGTCTTTGTTTTCTCTAAACTACTAATCGAATGAGAGAAAATATCTAATCAAAAGGGAAAAGGAAGGAGGGAGATCACTTGCAAGGAGTGTAATAGAGGCCTTCAAATTCGACAACTATCAACCCTTAATTAGATGCTACTAGACAAGTGGGTTTAGAGGATTGCCTAAGAGAATGAGTCCCTTCATAAATGGGTTATTTTTTTAGAAATACAAGGAAGAGAAAGATGATGGTGTTCTCATGATAGTAAGAGGTTGTTTAAGCATAGGGTTGTGGAGGGTCATCATGAGACATTAGGAAATTTTAATAGCAGAACCTCATTCAAGGTGGGAAATATTAAAAAGCGAAAATTGTAGAAAGATAAACAAAGTGGTGATTCTATTCACTAAGAGTTGTTCCCCTCTTTGTATTCCATTATCTTAAGAGATCAGGGTAGAAGTTTGGGATTACTTGAGGGCAAGAGAGACCATTGGAAAACCCACCCTCACCTTTCAAAAGGAATATGAATGATTAGAGAATGTAATCTCCAACACCTATTTCAAAAAAAAAAAGATGTAATGGGATTAAGGCCTTTCCCTCCAAGATTCAGGAGAAGATTGTAAGGATGAAGAAGGCATAATAGAATGGATAAACACTAGGAAAGGTAAATTTTCTGTAAAATCTTTCTACACTTTTATGACGTAGCAAAAAGCAGAAGCATTCCCCATGAGGACTACTATAATTCAATGTTTAGACTAAATTAGGTCAGTTTGCATGTAAAACCTCTTAGGGGATAGGTTTTGACTCTAGATTGGTTTCAAATAAGACGATGGTCTTTGGAAAAATGATTTATCCTTTGCAAGAAAGATGGAAAACAGTAGATCACATCCTTCTACATTGTACCAAAGCCATGGAATTTAGTGTTTTCTTGTTTAGATTGCATGGGTTATGGTAAAGTTGGTAATAGAAATACTTTGAAGGTGGCATGGTTCTTTTGTAGGCAAAAAACGGAAGAAGGTCTTGAAAGGACTGTCTTGTTTTCCTTTTAGCTCTGCCTTCACAATTATCCTTTGTATATAACTAGTTTTTTTATGTGCTTTTTTCTAGGCATTCACAAGATGTTAATTTTATTTACCCATCAAAAACTAATGTCTATAGGAAAAAATATTGATCTTGGAAAGGTGGTTGACTTTAGTAATGTCACTAGAAAAAAGTCATTGAAAGATTGCTTTTTGGTGGAAAAAGAGGATTTGATGAGCTTTCCAGGCATTGTTCAAAATATTTATTTTATTTACCTATCAAAAACAACTTTTACATGCATAATATTGATTTTGAAGGTGATTGACTTTAATAATGTCATAGAAAAGTCATTGAAATATTGCTTTTTGGTGGGAAAAGGGGGCTGCTTGATTGAGCCTTAGACTGATCAACAAGGGAAGAGCTTTTATGGAGAAAAAAACACATGATCCTTGGAGCCCAAATGATCACAGCCCAAAGCTTTTAAAAAACCAATTTTAAATGGTGGATCAAGCAGATAGATTGATTGAGCCATGTGTTTTATTGGAAAAAAAAAGAAAAAAGTTGTTTTTAGACAGTATAAAAATGGTTCTCTAAAGTTGTGTTTTAACTACATAGTGGTTAGCAAAAAGCTTAAAGGTATTCGAGTTTGAATTGTTTTAGTTGATTAGTTGAATTTGTAGGAGCTTCTTGGGTGAGAAATTTGTAATTTACAATGAGAGTAATGTGGAGTTACTCTTATCGTTAATTTTGTCAAAATTTACTAAAGGAGGAATTGTTAGAAATATTTTAATAGTGATAAATCTGATGATAATTCCAGTCTGGAGTTGTATTTAGATGGTTGGATAGCATTCTGCATTTGAGTTCCATGTTACATTTGGTTTCCAAATATTTTATGTGATTTTTATTAGAATTACCCTATTTAAGTGGAATAATTAATTCGCATCAGTAGCATAAATACTTTGGGAAAATTATGATTCACCTTCTCTCTTGCTTGATTCACATTGATGACTGATTTTTCAAGAAGCATTACTAGAATGGACATCATAAGACACCCGAGAAGCAATATCCCAAGTAGTAGATTTTCTAAACCAAGAGAGCTGCAAAAGATAGTACATATTCATACCAATTACATTTTACTCTAATATTAGGCATATAAATGATTATAACCTCAAGGTCACATTATGAAGAGTCTTTTTAGGCATCATATCCTTTTGTTGATACCACTTGGTCCGGAGAAAGATATTCCATGTTCATGGTGTTTTGATGTGGTTGCATTCACATATCTGAACTCTGTTCACTAGGTATTTTAACACAGAAATAGAATGTTCAATTTCAACTACGAAAACATTTGAACACAAAGATCATGACATGATTTTGGTCATCACACAAATCAACAAACCAAAATCATAAAAACAATATTGATGCCATCTCTTGAGATCTAAAAATTAACCTCATGTTTTGTCTCACAAACTATAAAAAACAAAAGTGACATTTGAAGTGCTGCTGCCAAAAAATTTATGTAGAAGAGTGTCCAGCCAACTCCTTAGCATTGTGCATAACAGAGTGGATCAAATTGATATAATAATGAGGAATTTGTCAAGCGGTAGGCAAGCCACAATGTTCATCAACACAATAAATCTAACTACTGGTTAACTTTGATAAATATAAAATCCTCAAGTGCAAATAACCAGACAATTCTGAAAGTTTTCATTGAAAGAAAACAAATATTCTATTAGAAAAGATAATTTTGAAAGTTCTGTGCAATCTTGAACATTACCTCTGTATATGCACTGGAAAAAGGGCAACATTGAAACCAACATACTTGCCCAACAGAGGAAACTCCTTTGTCTGTTCTACCACATCTTGAGTACTGTAATTCCTTCTTGTCCCCAACTGCAAGCCATGTCTTTTCAAGAGCTTTGAAAATTTCAGACTGCAAGAACATCAAGATTATACAAAGAAAACCATAAATTTCATGCCAAATGATTATTTCAAGTGCAAATTAGCTTTTTCATTCATTAACCTAGGTCAAAGCTCAATTAGATTTCCATATATGTTAACCCATGTTACTTGAACCTCAAAATTAAATTATTTGATACAACCAGCTAACTTCATCTAATTAGATATGAATGATCTCCTCAATGTATCAATTTCCGGATAGGATATATCAAATACTAAAAGCAATGCAAAGATGAAGAATCAAACCTCAACAGTTGGCTCCATGTGTGCTTCTGAAGCAAAACCATAAAACCTGTAAGATACTTTGCAACAGCAAGTATGAAATTGCCTAACATGGAAACAATGAAACTAGGGAGTTGGACAATATGAAAGCACAAATGAATAGACGACTTTCTGCAACATAATTTTCCTGTTCCTTCAGCATACAAGGAAACCTTAAAAGCATCTGCATAAAGTTAAAATAGCCATCCTCTTTTCCTCAGCATTGATTAAAAGCCAAAAAGAAAATTATAACCCGAATGGGAATTGCATCAATTTAGGTATGCTAACTCAAAGTAGAGAGTAACATTTTTATATAAGATTAAAGATCTTCTTTCAATTCAAAATCCATGATCTATTATATATCATATTCTTTTTTCTAATAGCGTTAACAAATATTTTCAGTCATTATACTTAATGGTGTAAAGAAATTATCAACTGTTAAAATAAAGAAGCGAATAAGTTTATCTTTACTCATTTACATTTAGATGCTTAAGTCATATATTTGTCATTTTCTGTAATATACCATTCACCCCCTGTTTATTTGCATGTTAACAACATTGGTGACTCCTTCATTTGTTTCTATAAGCTAAAGGCTTCCCTCAGAGGCAATTCTTTACCCAGGATGTGGTGGAAAAGATTTGGAATAGCTAGAAAGAAGGTTGGATTTTATTAATTAGTATTATTTGAGCTTGTGTTACAAAAGAGTGGGTTGGTTTTGATTAATTGGCATTATCTGAGCTTGTGTCATGTAAGATTTATTAATAACATCCTAGTCCATTGTGGTAGCTCACATCATGTGTACATTATCCCATACGGTATACATCATTTGTACTTTGTGCAGATCTCCTCTTAGGCAGTTCTAATATTTTCTTATTTTCCAATCAAAAGAGGAAAAGGTAAGTTCACATCTTCCTAGCCCCTTTTCCTCCTTTTATCGTGTCTTGAAGCCTTTTCAGTCCAAAAGGAGCTTTGTAGTTGACATGAGGAATTTTGTGGGGTAGGATGCATAACAATAAAGATCAAAATCACTCCATTGTGCTCTTCTTAATATATTTGGCAAGAGCAGACCGGCAGAACTTTCGAGGATTGGGGGAGTCCTGATCAAATTTAGAAAGTCTTTTCTTAGATCACATTTTAAGTGGTCTAGGAATTCCTTCACTGTTTCTAACAGGTTCTTTGGATTTCATTGGTAGTAGAAGAAGGGCTGGCTTGTGGGGCAGTGTTTTTGGCACTCTCTACCCTTTGGCACCCTCTATATATTTCCTGGATATTCCACAGCCCAAGAACGAAAAGAATAAATGAATCAGAGTCTAGAGACAAGTACCTAGGACCCAGAATGTAACTTTTAGAGCCACATATCTCCTGGAAATGTGATTCATTGTCCTCATGTTAAGCCCACATACAAGAGGGATGATGAAATAAACCATAAGAGCTATAGCTATATTGCCTAACAGTAGCTGAAAACCGATGCTCCTCAAAAAGATTATAGCAAAGAATGTTGGATACAATACATGCCAAAATAATGAAAAATAGTACCCGAAAATAACATCAGCAAACCATAAAATAGAAATTGATTGTCATAATAAATAAATAAATAAATCTAGCAAATCCCCAGGTAATGGACAACAAAAGAATACATAAATTCCAAATTTCTCAGAGCAGCAATATCCATCTCAGCATCAAAGAGATTTGAAACAATAACCACTAAATGGTTAATAGTTAGGGAATGAATGAGTCGTAAAGCTATTAGTCCTCCTAAATTGAATCACCCAAAATGTATTTGATTTATTTCTTTATTTCTTTATGTTGTTTCTTCCCAACCAGATTTCTTTTATTTGTCAAATACAGAAATCAATAATATTCAATCACGACCAGTGATAATGATGGTAAGGAGTAAAGCCCACATGAGGTAGCAGTAACTCCATGACCTTTGCTTTACCATCCCAAGGCACAACATACAAAAAAGGCATTTTATTTTACTTCTTTTGTTGGGATGGTTAAAAACTTTTTCTGTCTTCAAAATCCTCCTTATTGCCTTGATTAAAGATCAAACATTATGCCTAGCATTTATCAACTCAAATGATACTCCATAAATCAACACACAGATAGAGAGCAAAAGAAACCTGATATTTTCTTCTTTAATTTTTTCTTTCCAGTCTCAACACCAGATGCTTTTAATTCATCATTTTGCTCGACCAAGCTGATAGAATCAAGGTTCTCCCTTATCTGCAGCATGATGATGCATATAGAGCTTCACAATGTTATACTTCGAATAAAATAACATTACAATCAGAAAGGGATAGATCTGGAAAAAGTATTGTATGAGCCATTCAATCCCTTTTTCCAAGTGTTCCCCTTTCAAAGCTTTTCTTTCATAACAAAGCTCCAGAATATGATCAAGTCTCAACATTCCCCAATTTACATTATCAGGATACATTGCAAATAAAATAAATGCACAAGGATTTGAATGGACAGAGCCTTGCTGACAGCAGCAACTTGAAATCTGATATGATAGCTTTGCATTCTCAGCCTCTAATTCCTGGGTTTTAAATTAGGAAAAAAAAATCCATACAACAGTTGAACTTTGCAATAATTTTGACATGAATTTCCGTAGAAGCTGGAAATAAGAAATGAAACCAACCCATTTGGCTTCAGGGGATCAGAAAGAGAAAAATTCTACAAGGTAGATGTTTTGCTTTGAAACAAGAAAAAAACACCTCAAATAAGTTAAATAGCTGCGCTAATCATAGTGCAACAGGTTTGTCTGTGATTCCCCACATAATGACAAACAGAGATTGAACTTGTGACTGAGAATTTGGTGTGGGGATACTTGTAATGTAAAGTTTCCACATCTTCATGGCTGGCCGATGGGTGAAGTTGATTTTTCAGAATGTAAGCAGAGGAAGGTGCGAGATTGGAATTTGGTGTTTAGATAAACTTTTTTTTATAAACTTCCATCACTGTGATAGTGCGTCTAACCTTTTCATTAATCACTATCTGGTGAAGGTGCATTGAGAGGTTCAAAAAGTGAACATATGGCTGAATGGCTAATTCATAAGTAAAGACATGTTTGAAATCCATATATCGGAGATGAAGGAAAATCTTCAGCTAGCAGACTATGTAGCAATGAGTACTACCAAAGGGAGTGTTCTATACATGATTGTGTTATAAACAGAAGCCCTTTATATTTTACAATTGACAATTATGACATGATTGAGTTGAATAAGCAGGATTAAAGGAAGAGGGTTTCACATGGAAGAAAGCTTTTTTTGTTAGGGTGGAATCCAAGTCTTTTGAAATCTCATTGAAAGTTTAGGGAGGCTAGAAGGTAAGATTCTAGAGAGAGGAAAAGGCTTCTCAGCTGGGAAAGTTGGGAGGACTAAGTGTCTCTTTCCATTACAAAGTGAAGCTTACTACAAAGAAGGTTGAAAAACATCTCCACAAGGATTGGAAGGAATGAGGAGGGTTACATTCAAGGGATGCAGATGTATTGCTCTCATTGCCCTTCAATATTCACTATGTTTTACGAGTAAAAATAGTTAGTGTTTCAAAAATAAGCGATTTCAAGGTGATGGGTTGCTTTTGCATATAAATTTGCAACCTTAAGAGAAACTACTTTATTCAAGTGAGTCAACATGCTTTAGTGACTGAAATCGTGCTTCCATGAGAGGACCATCAACAAAAGCAAGGAGTTTCTTAAAATCTGCAAGGAGTTTCTCATGATGGAGAAAAATCTTAATTTGAGGGGGTAGACGGTGTGGATCCAACTAATTGAAAGAGCCAAAACAAGAGTGGATCCTTGTAGTGTTGCTCAATAAAAGGCTAATGTTTTCCATCCAAAGTTTGTCTCCCTCAGCAAAAGCAAATTTAAAGTATTGAAGACCACTTTTCATCGCTTTTTATTATTTTTCAAGACCTATACTATTAACCCAAGATAAGCTATTAATACTGCTGAATTTGTCTTTCAAATCCTCCGTGTTTCTAGGAATCAACATTAAGAAAGTGACATTAACACTTCCTTGAATAATGACTCTAGAATCCTTGAAGATACCCATCATCCCATGCATCACAAATTCCTAACAATGTCGCCTAAACACCATTATGAACCTATCTTACCATTGTACTTTACCCCTGTTCATCAATGCTACAAATGAAAAGACTTCTTTCTTTGAAAAGCATATCTCAGGCAGCGAACAATCATACACAGAAGTCTCATAACTCATCCCACAAATGTCAAGTCTCTAGTCTCACTATTTAGAGAAAGAGGCTATGCAAGGTTAGATACTTTGTCCTTTATCTCATTCTCTTTAATTAGCCGATCTTAGCCAGAAAGTTTCTCCTTTTATATTGCATTCCCATTTCTGGAAGAACTTGAAGTATTCGTGTCTTTGTCGCTGTACTAAATTTTCCTGTGCTTTTTCCTCTATGATGCATCTTCAAAGAAGGCTCATTAATGGTATTCCTCACGAGAAGTTGTTTCAACCTCTTCCTCGGAAAGAATCAGTACCCTTTCTTTAGCATCCTAAAACCCACACGATCCAATGTTGACTCCCTTCCAAAAAAAGATATCACAAAAAACACTTCATGATCTGAAATCTTAAGATCCATCTTCAATGCCTTTAATGTAGACGCCAGAGTAAAACTATACGAACTTTGGCTCTTAGACAATTCTCGAAAAGAGAGTTTTGCAAATTCTTCTCACCCACTTCCATCAAATAAAATGTGCAAATGATCCAATAACATCAGCCTAGAGCAAAACGGTTTTGTAATAACTAATAAAACGGCTCCCAAATATTCATACTCTCGATATCGGTACTTCTGGTCTTGAAAGTTGATTGTTCATCCCTTTGCACAAGGCAAAAGAATTTAATTGATAGGAAATCACTAAAAGTTCAACTCCTTGATAATTTTTTAGTCACTGTTGTATCAAAACTTCTTCTTTTATCTGACCATGTTAAATGGTCCAATGAATCAATGATGATCACTTCACAAACCTTTCCATATCCTTAATTTTCCCAGGAACCAAACGCACAATTTAATCCGTTTTAATTTCAAGTAATTCTAAGTTTTTAATCGTTTCGCATTTCATTATTAACATTTCCAAGAGCAGAAACGTCCTCGCTAAAACTTGGCACAAAAAGCATATTAAAACCTGTATCCAACAGCTCCACAAACAGGCCGTTACTAACCAGCCAACAGGAGTCCAAATCCTCCCTTTGGTTCCCAAGAAAATGGACGAAAATTAAAATGAAATCTAATCGTTATCCATTTTCTTACAAAAAATTTCATCACATTTACCATTATTTATGTTTAGTAACTAACATCATCGCACTTAAACTAACACCCTCAACTTCAATCCACAATCCACTTTCCCCTGCATTTCGCGGCAACCAAACACAAGTTAAACATTGTGTGTTTACGCAGTCGTACCTGTACCCTGCTGCGGAGAGAGAGCAGTTGAGATCGAAGGGTGGAAATTAGATCAAGAGGAAGATGATCGCCCTCTGATTGAGGATCAGCTGCGGCACTCCACATGGTAGTCCACTCCCTTAACTGCGTCGATTCGATTTCTCGAGAACCAAACACTTCCGGAACAGAACGACGAGTTTCGGGGGGAAAGAAAATAACCGAACGACTAATTCGACCCAAATTTTTAATATTTAAATAAATAAATATTTTTTCCCAAAACATTCTTTTTTTTTTTTTTTAGTAATATAAAGAAAATAAGGACCAGAGCAGTAAATTTTGAAAAGAAAATAATCAGACTGCATTTTTTCTTTTCATTCTCTCAAACCTCTTCTCCAAGTCATTGGTGAAGAGGATCAATAATCAGTTTGGAATCAGGGAATCAAGAGGTTTGATTTTTCCTTCTCGTTTTCCCTTATTTTCCGTCGAGTTAAAATTTTTCCTCATTTGATAACTGATTTGCATTTCGAACATACAGAATTTTCCAATTAAAAAATTCTGAATTCTATGTGATCAACGTAAGATTGTTTGGTTCTCGGGAACATCGTGGAAAGAAAAATAAATTTCAGGAAAACTATTTTTGTTTTTCTATGCTTGATTGTTGTATAATTTTTTTTTTAAGAAAATCAAATGTAATTAAATTTCACATTGTTAAATGATTTAACCTTCCGAATTAAAATAAACATAGTAAATGAAAAACATTTATGAAATTTTAATCTGTTTTTCTTTTCTTCTGCTTGTTGCTTTCCATTTTCTTTCCTTACCATTTCCTTCAGATTTCCAGCAACCAAACATAACCATGTGAATCCCGGGTTCTTGTGAAAAAATGGACTATTTTCATTGAATTTCACAATTGATCAAAGTTGAGATTGATTCTTGAGGTGTTCTTGGTCGAAGAACAACCTTGAATAATTCAAAACTTGGTTTCCCGAGAAATTGAGGGAAAAAAAACCGATGTTGGTAGCATGTTCAATGAGTGTTTTTTAGAAGTATTTCTTGAAAACATGTGTTTTGGCTTTTGAAAGCATAAATTTGGAAGTTATTAATATTGCATTTCTCTCATATCAGATATATTAGATAGGTTGTTTCTATAAGGAAATGGAGAAAATGAAATAAAATGAAATATAATCGAAATTACATATATTTTAAAATTTTAGTGCCCAAAGCAGATAAAATCGGTTGAATAATATGTAAATTAATTTATTAAGATTTAAGCACTATTTTTATATTTTCGTAGAATTCTCTTTCTTTCAATTTTTCATTATTTTATTTCGCTTAATATTTTCGAGTTGAACAGTTGATTCGGGTTTATGTCTGTTCAAATGTTTTATTAATTATTAAGCTTCATTTTCAGAATTCCAGGAAGTGTTTTTGTGTTGCCGCTGGATAGGCAAATATCTCTTTTCAAAGGTATTATTTAGTTTAAAGATTTATTTATTATTTTTAGTTTTAAGTGTTTGTTTTATAAAATGTGCTTCCATACATTACAAATTATTTCCTTGACCAAAAACATAAAACATGACTCCGTTTGGGACCCGAAAAAGTATTAGGTAAAAGAAAAAAATCTGAGAAAAATGATTTTCGTATTTGGTTGAATCGAAATATAATCAAAATTTCTTAAAATTTTAGATATTTTTAAATTTTTTAGTCCTTATATAATAAAGAGAAACATATAAAATGAATAAAATATATAGAATTAATTGATCAAGTTTAAATCTATTTTATATTTTCCTCCAATTTTTTTCCATTATTTTCTTATTTTATTTTATGAAAGGAAAATAATTTTTAAATGTTAGTTCCAAACATGAAAATATAAGAAAATAAAATGTAATCAAATTCTTCAAAAAATCTTACATATTTTGGAACCAAATAAGAAAATTATTTTCTTTTTACTTTTTTTTTACTTTTTGGTTCCCAGAGAACTAAGAAAAATAAAATATAATCAAAATTTCTTAAAATTTTAAGGTATTTTTAAATTTTTTAGTCTTTATATAATAGAGAAAAACATATAAAATAAATTTGAATAAAACATATAGAATTAATTTATTTACTTTTTCCTCTATTTTATATTTCCTCTAAATTTTTTTCCCTTCCACTATTTCCCTTCTTTAGTATTTTTTAAGTTCCAAGCAGAGCCTTAGGAAAATAATTTTCTCATATTTAGTTTCAAAAATGAAAATATAAGAAAATCAAATATAATCAAAATTCAAAATTTTGATTATATTTTATTTTCTTTATATTTCAAAACGAATCAAATACAAAAAATCATTTTCTTTATCATTTTTTTCTTTTTGCGTTTTAAAAAGGCCTAAAGAAAATAAAAATATAATCAAAATTTTGAAGTACCAGTTTAGTTCGAAAATTTTTTACTTCATCAAAGTGAAATATGAAAATTTTTGAAAATAAAGAATAAAAAAATCCGTTTTGTAAAACCATTTTCTTGAAAATGAAGTTAATGACAATGAAAATGTTTAAAATGCGGGATTCTGTCGCGATCCGTGTTTCGTGAAGGGCATTGAGAAGAGGAAATCGAGTGGAAGGCGAAATGGGAAGAAAGAGAAAATAGCAGCGATTAAGGTGTTTTCGTTTTATCCCGATCGAACCAAATCCCTTGTTTGATTTAATTAAGCAAAAGCAGCGAAACGATTTCGATTCGCTATATAAAATGTTGAAAATAGTGGTCGTTTTATTTGTTTTGAAATTTGTTTTTATACGATTCACAAATGGCCTTAACGTGTTTCACTTTGTTTGAAAAGTTTGAATAGAGAGAAAGCAAAAATTTTTAGCCTCTTAACGGGGCCTTACATATTTTTAAATTTCTTCTTACTCCTTATATAAACAACAGAAAAAAACAAATAAAACGAGTTTGAATAAAACATATAAAATTAATTTATATAATTTGTCCAATGGCACTAGCATTCACATAATTTGTCTTTGTCTTTGAAAGCAATAATTAGGTGATGGATTACGGTGATGGTTTTGTATCAAAGGAGCATCAAGAACTTCTACGGTCTGTTTCAGAGAGTGCAGATCCTTTGTCTGCATCTCCATTGCGGATCTCCATCACTCCAAGGTCTCCTAAATCTCCCAAATCCTCATCTTCTCCCGGGTCCCTCAGAATCGCGATAAAAGCTCAAGTTTCTCCGAAGATGAATTGGAGTCTGAAAGGTGGTAAGTTTTTTTGAGTTAAAGCGTAGTTGTTATTTCTTGTTTAAAATCTTTTTGAGTGAAAACCTTAGTTGATGACTACTGTTTAAAATGTTTTTAAGCATTAGTTTGAACATTATTTTCGAAAACGTATTAGATTGTTATGTTTTTTTAAAAAAAATGTATTATTCTGGGACAAAAGCACTCTGGATTTCCTCTTGTAAATACCATGACTAAAGAATTTGTGTTCTTGAATATTGTGTATGAAGCAATATTGGTTGGTTGGTTGATTGGTTGTGCGAGGTGGTTATGGGGAAAAGGAACATGGGGGGTTTGCTTGAGATTGATGAAGGCCATAATCTAGACCCGAATGATCCGAACTATGATAGTTCCGAGGTGATAATACACGCTATATTTTCTTCTTGTTGTCTTTTGTTGTGAATTGTAGAAGCTTTGATGCATGAGAATATGAATTCAAGAACACAACGATAAGGAAATCAAATATAAAGATGCACGAAAGTTTTAACGTGGTTCGATCAATTATACTTACATCCAATACGGATGAGATCAAAGAGAATCTTTCCACTATTTTTCAAAACACAGAGTACAAGATTGGAGTATCAAAGTATTGCAATGACTAGGAAAAATCTTAAAATCACAATAAGATGGTCATCATACCGAGAAAATAACTCATAAAACTCACAATTTTCTTAAACCCTTGCACACACCACAAATAGTTTTTACAAGCCCAAATCTCCCTCATAACTTGAAATATTTTTAGGTATATTACTAACAACTTTCTTTTTTATAAGGAAACATAATATTACAATAATATAACAACTATAAATTATTCTATACAATATTCTCTACAAAAATGAACAAATACTAATTAAGAATTCGAGACATAATCTAACATCTTTTTGTTCTTAATTTAAATGGCAATGTGAAAATGGATGTAGGAATGTGAAGGAAGGAACAATATTCTTTACAAAAAGAAATAAAGACTAACTAGGAATTTGAGACATAATCTAATAGCTTTCTATTCTTAATTTAAATAACTGAATGATGATGATGCTTATAAATGTGAAATATGGATGTAGGAATGTGAAGGAAGAAACAATATTCTCTACCGAAAATGATGACGATGATGCTTATAAATGTGAAAATGGATGCAAGAATGTGATGGAACGATATTCTTTACAAAAATGAATAAATAGTAATTAGGAATTCGAAACATATTTTAATAACTTTTTGTTCTTGATTTCATTAACAATGATGATGCTTATAAATGTGAAAATAGATGTAGGAATGTGAAGGTACAATATTCTTTACAAAAATGAATAAATAGTAATTAGGAATTAGGGACATATTTTAAGAACTTTTTGTTCTTGATTTCATTAACAATGATGATGATGCTTATAAATGTGAAAATAAATACAGGAATGTGAAGTCATGATATTCTTTATAAAAATGAATAAATAGTAATTAGAAATTCAGGACATATTTTAACAATTTTGTTCTTGATTTCATGCTTCATGATGATGATGCTTATAAATGCATGTGAAAATAAATACGGAATGTGAAAGCAGATATTCTTTACAAAAATGGTCTAAATAGTAATTAGAATTAAAGAGACATATTTAAAACTTTTTGTTCTTGGTTTCATTAACAACGATGATGATGCTTATAAATGCATGTGAAATTAGATGCAGGAATGTGAAGGCACGATATTCTTTACAAAAATGAATAAATAGTAATTAGGAATGCGGGACATATTTTAACAACTTTTTGTTCTTGATTTCATTAACAACGATGATGATGCTTATAAATGCATGTGAAAATAGATGCAGGAATGTGAAGTCACGATATTCTTTACAAAAATGAATAAATAGTAATTAAAAATTCGGGACATATTTTGTAACTTTTGTTCTTGATTTCATGCTGCGATGATGATGCTTATAAATGCATGTGAAAATAGATGCAGGAATGTGAAGTCACGATATTCTTTACAAAAATGAATAGATAGTAATTAAAAATTCGGGACATATTTTAACAACTTTTTGTTCTTGATTTCATGACCATGATGATGATGCTTATAAATGCATGTGAAGTGAATCACAGGAATATGTGAAAGCACGATATTCTTTACAAAAATGAATAAATAGTAATTAGAAATTCGGGACATATTTGAACAACTTTTTGTTCTTGATTTCATTAACAAATGACGATGCTTATAAATGTGAAAATAGATGCAAGAATGTGAAGGCACCATATTCTTTACAAAAATAAATAAATACTAATTAGAATTCGAGACATATATTCTACCAGCTTTGTTTGATTTTACTAGCGAATGATGATGATGAAATGAAAATGGATGCAGGATTGTGAAGGAAAAACATAGGAAAAGCAGCTGAGGGAGGAGGAGTTTGGTGAGTACAAGAAGAAGGCCACGTGATTATTGAGATACTTCGCTACAGACTGATGGTCTCAACCGCAGACGAGCTGAGAAATCAGTTTCCATTAAGATACAACTTCTATTTCGTCAAAGAAGCTCGTCCATGGCCATGGACAGACATGACAGAAGGAGGAAGGAGATGGCCGCCGTCCTATTGTCTGCCCTTTACGCAGACGTCATCGATCCATCTCAAGTACATAGAGGTTTTGCCAAATTGGTCGAATCTGCCGACGACTTGGTCGTAGACATTCCAGATGCGATCGACGTGCTCGCTCTCTTCGTAGCTCGAGCTGTCGTCGACGACATCCCCTCCCTCACCGTTCCACAACCCAAGCAGTGTAGTTGTTTGCTAAACAGTCAGAAGGGCATTCAAAGTGTTGAAAGGCAGAGAAGGGGGTATTTGGCGGCGCCCAGCTTCGCGGAAGTCATCGAGTAGGTGGGAGGAACAGGAGACAAGACGGTGGAAGGATGTAGAAGGTGAGGATAAACAATCTGCTGGTGGAATACGTGGTCATGAATTGGTGATAGCCAGAAGAGGCTTGTAGATGTATTAAAGATTTGAATGTCCCTTTCTTCCACCATGAGATAATCAAGCGAGCTTTAGTAATGGCGATGGAGAGGTGGCGAGCGGAAGACCGTTTACTTCACCTGTTGAAGGCTGCTGCGGAAGAAGGGCTGATCAATTCGAGTCAGATTTCGAAAGGGTTCGGTCGGATGATCGATAGCGTCGAGGATTTATCTCTGGACATACCGAATGCGCAGAGTATACTGAGGGGGCTGATCTCGAAGGCGGCTTCGGAGGGGTGGCTGTCGGCTTCCTCCTTGAAGTCTCTCCCGTTTGAGCAAGCGGCAGCAAAGCAAAAGCAATCTGTGGAAGCCAGTGTCGCCAGGGATTTCAAGCTCAAGGCTCAATTCATCATCAAGGAGTATTTCTTGTCCGGGGATATCGAGGAGGTGAGCAGGTGTCTGGACTCGCCTGAGCTCAATGCTATCTTCGTCAAAAGGCTGATAACGCTAGCGATGGACAGGAAGAACAGGGAGAAGGAGATGGCATCCATGCTCTTATCGTCTCTTTGCTTTCCGGCGGACCATGTCGTGAGCGGCTTTGTGATGCTGATCGAGTCGGCGGACGACACCGCCCTGGACATCCCGATAGTGGTCGAGGATCTTGCGATGTTCTGGCGAGAACCGTGGTGGACAAGTCCTCACCCCAGCATGGAGGAGATCCTCATTTCTTCCTCTTCTTCTTCGATGGGCGGCAGAGTGCTGCAAATGGCTCAATCCTCCTAAGGGGCCCGGCTGTCGGGGCGGATCTTAAGGAGTGTGGGGCGGAGGGCGAAAGCAGCACGGCGGTGGAGGAGGTGAAGGAGAAGATCGGGAGGCTGCTGGAGGAGTACGAATCGGGAGGGGACGTCCGGGAGGCGTGGCGGTGCATAAAGGAGCTGGGGATGCCGTTTCCACCCTTGAGGTGGTGAAGAGGCTGGTGAGTGATAGAGAAGAGGAATGAGAGGGTGTGGAGGCTGCTGAGGGAATGCTTTGGGTCAGGACTCATCACAATGTACCAAATGGCGAAAGGGTTCTCGAGGGTGGGAGAAGGGCTTGATGACTTGGCATTGGATGTGCCTGATGCTAAGAAACAGTTCAAATGTTATATGGAGAGAGCCAAGATTGCTGGATGGTTGGATCCATCATTCTCCATCGACCACCTCACCACCAACCCACAAATTAATTAATAATTAATGGTTGGATACTGCTACCTCTTTTAATCTTCCTATATCTCCATCAGGGCAGCAGCAACAACATCTATTCATGTAATGTAATACCCTGTTTCTGTATTTAGGTAAGCTTGTCATTTTTGACGATTTTTTTGTCTCTAAATCTATGACCATGGTACGAAACTAAGAGCAACTCCAATGGGAGTTGTAAAAGAAGTGTAAATCTTAGTTTACTGGCCTTTGAGCAGTGTTTATGGCGCATGAGCGGTGTTTTTTCTTTCCGATGGTAGGTGTCGAAAATGGGGTGCCATTTTAATGAATTGATATTTTTTGTTAAAAAATATAATTAAAGCAATACGAAATATGGAATGGAATATAGCGGATTTAGGAGGAACGGTAACCATCGCTAGCTGTTGCGACCTCCATTCTCTCTCCAAAGTTGCCAAATATCTTGTTTGCTTGGATGGCGTTCTTTGTATCTTACTCTCACTTATTGGAGGCAATTATTTGTCTTTGAGGTCTTAATTTGTGATTATGGGGATGGCACCTGATAGCAACTCATTAGATTCTTTGCAATATAGTTTACTTTTTAGCACTTTGTTACAATAAATTGTTTGCTCCATTGAGTTTGAACACAGAATACTTTTAACTTCTTGGATGTCTTTGTATTTTAAACTTTGAACGTTTTATTAATTGAGGTAGACATTGTGGACTAGTTTTATTATATGTGATTAATGTGATATATAGCATAAAATAGGATAAAAGATAATGCCAAAATACCCCTTATTTGTTTGTTGGGTTTTTTTTTTAATTGAGTTGTCATTTGATGATTTTTTTGTTTTTAAATACATGGCGATGCAAACTAATATAGTTTTACTTTATTTATTTTTTGACAATTAAGTACTTTATTACAATAAACTGTTCCACATTGGGATTCGAACCTAGAACCGCTTTCTTCTTGGATCATTTGCCTTTTTAAATTTTTAACGTTTTACCAATTAAGTTAGACATTGTGGACTAGTTTTATTATATGTGATTAATGTGATATATAACATGAAATAGGATAAAAGATAAAAGACGAGGACGCCAAAAACCCCCTATTTGTTTGTTGGGTTTTTTTTGTTTATTTGAATTGTTATTTTGACGAATTTTTTTGTTTCTAGATCTATGACTATGGTATGAAACTAATGTAGTTTTACTTTATATTTTTTTTTACAATTAAACACTTTGTTATAATAAACTAACTGTTTAGGACCTTTCTCTTTTTGGATGTCATGTCTTTTTAAACTTTGAACGCTCTAATCTATGAATTGAGCTAGACATGTGGACTAGTTTTGCTTTATATTATTAGTTTATTCATTTTATGTTTATATGTGATTAATGTGATATATAGGACACGGCCCATGTCTGAGACTATCAACCAATGATGCGGTAACATTAACATGGTTAAAGCTAAACCGTTTGAAGTCCAGACCCAACATGGTATTTTTCTACTATATTAATCGGGTAGTTTCAAAATAAATAGTTGGAAATTTTTCGTATAGAACACTCCTGTAGATAAGTTATTGAACCATTATTGGAAAAATGGGAACACACACTGAGTTTAAGCATATCATTCGCTGGGATAAAAAATAAAGACGAGGTAATATTATCTCACATTTTAAGAAAAAAAAACATATTTGATCTTATTGATCATGCAATAATATTAGATGATTTTGCTTGTTGCGAATTAAGTTTTATAAAATTTTTAAGTTTTTTAATGTATACCTGTCAAATATAATTATTAACTCTAGTCGATATTATTATATTATAAATTAGTATTATGGGAGTGACCAAGTGGGATAAACAAAAGACCATAAAACGATTTGGAGACATCCTATGATTAAAACTTAAATCTATAGTCATATTCTCAAGCTTTTGATTTTGTTTTGGTAAACAAATAATCATTTTCTAATTCAAATACTTGTTTGTATGTATTGTTTAAATTTATTAATTAAAAAGAATTTTTTAATTATTATTATTATTATTAAATATTGGTGTATGAGAGTGCGTACTCAAAGACCGCATGTTGAGATAAATAAAATTTAACTTCTTAAAATTTTAGATATGTATAAGCTAAGTTTTTTTATATTATTTTATTTTATAACCGGAAGTTTTGGGCTTGAAGTAAACAGTCGGGTAAATCCTTCAATGACCTTGGGTGGACTCAAACCAATGACAGTTTGAGAGCAAACCCATGGCTAGACCAATTGAATTAACCTAGAGTTTAAACTAAGTTAATTATAGACCAATAGAAAAATAAAATATTTATAAATAACTTAAATTTAAATTTTGCAAATTAAAACAATCTAGTAATAAAATTATATCAGGAAAATATACATTATGATCACTAAGACAGTTTTCAGAACAAGATATAGTAAATTTAATTAAAGAATAACATATCTAAGTAG